>JAOUZG010004146.1:2685235-2743618 GCA_026289955.1 Argiope argentata | reverse complement strand
ATAGATTCGAATTATTCATACACTTTCTAATTAATTCAACTGTTTACATAGATTCTGATTATTCATATACTTTCCAATTATTTCAATTGTTTATATAGATTCCAATTATTAATAAAGATTTCAATTTACATTGAATTTCAAATTATTAACGCAATTTATTATTATTAATAATTATGAGCACAAAGAATCCTAATATTCAAACTCGTCATTTTGCGGTCTGAGAGCTTCATTAGTTTTCATATATTTTTACATATAAGTAAGGATAGGATTTTAAAAATGTTTACAGTTTTCTAAATAATCGTATTCCATATTAAAATCTTACGAATAGAAAGAAATTAAGGAAGAAATAATAAGTAGTTTGGAAATTGGCATGGAAAACACAAGTGAAATTTTCTTGAAATTCAGATATTACTCCTTTAATTATACTCTTTTTTCTGAGTTAGCAATACTAAAATACTTTTGTGAAATCACTTGTCCGGGTAAAAATATTACTGCAACTCTATTTGTTTTCAATATTCATAATTATTATAATAATGATTATATTATTATTGTTTGTGATTAATTTAAATGTACCTTATTATAAAAAAATTTCATTGACGTATGATTTTGTCTTAGCTGATTATATTTACACAGCAAACAAATATAAGTTCAACCAATCATACTAAAGTATTATCAATATCATATAAACTATTTTGAATTTTTAATGCCTTAGAAACTAGGAGTTAGATTCAGACGATCAGATGAAATTAATCAAAAAATATTTTCTTTATGAATAGAATTTTATGCAGCAGTCGGTATATAAAAATTCAGAAAATCGTTTTTAATTTTTATAAAAATGCAAATGAATTTCTTATAGTTTACCGAAAGCGTCTTGGCTTCTCATATTTCCGTTCAAAAGAGGGATATGAAAATTTTTAAATAAATGTTTCTGAAATAAATGAAGCATTCAACAGAAGGAAAATGCGAGCATAAATAAAGAACAGGTAGTAGTTATTAAAATGCTAATTGTTACTAAAATTACGCTGAAACAAAATCCACCCTCCGAGCGAGTCTTTCCTTTTGAACATATTTGGGACGTTCCTCTTGAGCGAGCATCGAATTTCTTGGTTGGCTGATTCTGTAAAGAATCTCCCAAAGGCCATCAAAAGGATGAGAGATGAAAAACACGAACTGACTCCATCTTTAATCTCTTGAAACGTGCTTTCCAGGTGTTGTTATGCCATGAAATGAGGGTGAATGGAGAACAAGCACCATTTTAGGCAGAGAAGATTCAAATTAATTCCTTAGCTCTTTGTAAGAATGGGTTATTTGATAGTTCAGAAATGCTGCGATTCATTTGTTATAGATAACTTTCATTCAGCCATGATGCAGAAAGTTGTATTCGGTACCCGATAACAATAAGCTCTCTGGCTCTTTGATGTTACCCTTTGTTTGAAATTCTAGAAATGTAAGAATTTTGGTAGCCTCCAGTCTAATTAATTTATTCTTCTGTACGCATTTCTCCTATGAATTAATTTCCTTACTGAATTAAAAGAAGAAAGGAATACACATTTTAAAGGAATTGATTATCACGAGCTGTTTAAACGAAGTTTTCAGTTAAACGAAGAATCATTTACAGAGGAGTTGCTCCCAAATGATAAAAATGCACAGAATGATCAGACGACACAACATTCAAAAGAATTTCATAGTCTAGCGCTCAGTATCCGGTAAATATAGACTTCAAACGTTTTTACGGTCGCTTGAATTGCTATATCAAATATTTTGCAGTTTCGTCTACAAATAATTTTTCGGAAAGAAGGGGAAACAATTGGTTTTGAAAGAAGTGAATTAAAAATTATCGTTTAATTCAACTTTGCGATAAAACAAAATGCAATATATCAAATGGAGCCTTTTAATCCAAACATCCATTGCTCTTCAAACAATCGATTTAAAGTAAATACGAATTGGAGTATCAGATGGTTCAATGAACAAATTGAACTTGGTATTGAGATGTGATAGCTTTACCTTTGTCTAGTCGGGTATTTATCAGAAATTCAATTTTACAATGCGCAAATGCTTTAAAACATAAATGTATTTTTTTAAATGATTTATGATAACTGTTTCCGAAACACGATATATTCTATTAAAAACTGCATAACTATAATACAAATTTACGATATATTACATGTGCTAGTGTTGCATTTTTACTCATAATAGCGAAAGTAGCATAGTAGAGAAAAAATATTTATATTGTAATATATATTTTGTAAAACGTTAAATCGCCATATATAATTATAAATTAGGCATTTAGAAATCTCAGTAAAATATATCATATTAAAAAGTTAGACAATGTTATAGAGACATTATAACAGTTTTATTTAAAATATAAAAGGTTTTTTTTATTAAAGCCATATTTTACGAAGTAGCTAAGAAGTTTAATGTTGCAAATAACTCATTTACAAAGTCGATTATGTTGTTCCTTTTCATATAATAGACCGAGTAATTATTTATCCATTTAAATAGTTTTAAATTATTTAAGTATTTATTACTCATATTTAACATAGACATGGAAATATATGAACACATGTCTATTTTTAAAGCTCTTAGAACAATATTAATTATACGATCATTTAAAATTACTAAAACTTAGTTATTTAATATATTGAAAGATTTTGATAATTGCGTTAAAATAGCATGATACATAAGTAAACAATATGATTTAAATAATCCAATGAAATGTAATTAATTTTCTCGATTTTTAAATCCTATCATATGTCACCTCTAATCCATAAAAAAATCAAACCAATTTATTTCAGAGTGAATAAAAAATGCATTTAAGATCGTTAGACATTAAGTAAACTGAGTGGCTGGAATGGCTGATGAAACGATGTTCGTGACATTTAGATAAAAAAAAGTAGGGATTTATTTTTCTAAACTCCTCTGTTATATCCTATTCAGAAGTTTAATTACTGAATAAAGATATGGAAAAAATAAATGTTGGAAAATAATTGAGAAAAGAGCCCTGCTGCTTATTAGTTGTTGAATTTTTTTTAAAAAAATCGACTTTCCATGTGTTTGTTTAAATAATAAGGTACAAAGAACCCAGACAGATGATTAAAAATAAAGCTTCTGGCATGTTCTATCAATTTTTTTATAAGCTAATAAATTAAATTTTCTTTATGAAGAGGACTATGAAGAATTTTAAACATTAAATGTGTTTTTGAGATAAAAACTTTTAATAAGAGAATTTTCGTTGCTTCCAATTACTTTGTTTCAATTTTATGCATCTCTCGATCCTGAAAAGGTTGTGAGATTTGAAGGAAGACAGCTTTTTGACTTGTTTGTCCAAATTTTATTGAAAGTTAATTAAAAGAAACAAAAATCATAATTTTTTAAAGATTCAATTATTTAATTTTTACTCTAAAAAAAGTTGGATACAAAAGTTATGATCATAAAGCGATTAATTTGACCATGTGCAAAACCACTCTATAGTATTCATCTGAAGCTAATTATAAACAATATCACCCGATTGTAAAAAAATGACACATGATGTAGGCAAATATTAAGGAGATTATTAAAAGGCGGTACAACTAGAATTTTTTTATTTGATTTGCTATTTGATGCTGATAAGAAGTTGAGTTTTAATGGCATAACAGTAAAATCAAATTTGCTGCACCAAATGGTTTTGATGACGAAATTACATAAGCCTATAAAAACGCTTTTAATTGCCGTTTTTTATCATCTAGAATATTTGCAAAATGACATCTTTTTTCTGTAAACCTACATTGTTAGCATGTTTCTGGAGTTATTTTATTTAAAAATATCTATAAAGCATCTGTATAAAACCTCTTCCGTGATTTCCGATAAAAAGAATTTTAAAGCAAGCGTAATTAAAAAAAATTACTCAACGATAAATAAGTGTAATAACAAATTGCGCCTATTATCTGCTAAAGGAATAATGAAAGCTATATAAAGCTGAAAAAGGAGAAAAGGCAAAATATACATAACAAGGGAAAAATCTCATTTTAAAGCTAAAATAGATGTCCGTTTTCATCAAAACAAAAATTTAATGTGTAAGGAAGGGTTAGGATTTGTTCTAATCTGAAAGGAAATATTAGGACTAAATATTTCTAAGGGAAATATTTGGATATTTCGAAGTTTCAAGGTATGTTGGAAAAGCACAAGAAAAATCTACTAAATATTACAGACTGAATCAAGTTGAATGGTGAAATCTACATCTGAAGAATATTAAGTCCTTGATTCCTTATATTGTGTATATATTATCTTCAAGAGTCGGAAGGAAAGTTACAAGAAATGATAATGCGTGCCATCCCTTTTCTTATAAAATTATCTTGATCATAAAATGTTCTAGTCGATGAAAAAACTATCTCATTGACATGATATTGCAATATAAGTCGTAAATCTTGAGAATCGTAAATGTTCACCGTTTCAGTAGTACATATAGGTTTGATGCATGCAGAATTGAGTTGAAGTCAGTATAAGCTAAGTCAATAAAAGTAAATTCCGTGCATTTTTATAGGTGAAGTTGATTCACAATTCATTACTTGTATTGCGCATAAGCCTCGTTTCAAAAAGAGACAGCTTAATGATGGATGTCGAAAGAGGAAGAAGATTTGGTTTAGGAGCAATAATTTTCGTGTTCGTGTCGTTAAACTTTCTGTCTTGTTTGAACAAAGCGTTATTAAAGCTGTGTGGGTGCATATTTACGATAATTGACTGCAGAATATTCGGTAAATTGTTTAAAGCTACCAAAATGGTTGGAACTAAATCTCCTACAAAATTGGTCCTATTATAACAATTTTAATGTTTCTCATGTAATCAAATGGAGTTCAGTTGAAGAAAAATTATATATCAAGAAATGATTATCAATAAAGTTGGGTCATGATTGCTGTTGAAGGACTTCAAAGTTGTATATTTAACCGATTTCGGTCGATTTTTGATACGGATGCTAAAGGCTTTAATGATTCAGAACTTTTGACAACAGACTAGAGGGATGAAGAATATCTGGACTCTGAAGAGACTGAAGATTATCTGGACTACGAGGAGACTGAATATTATCTGGACAACGAGGAGACTGATGATTATCTGAACTATGAAGAGATTGAGGATTATTTGGACTATGAAGAGACTGAGGATTATCTGGACTACGAAGAGACTGAAGACGATGAGGACTGAAGGAAGCCATCCTAGATCTACATTGAAACAAATAAATACCCCTATTTAATTCATTGGCAGTTTTTAATATTTCTTTTGGAAAAATGATACCAAAATGTAGTTTGTAAAATCTCGACGCTCCTTCAACGAGTGAGTAGCACAGAAAATTCTCAAAATTTGGTCTTCATAGGAGTATATGCAGCTGCAACTCCTAAGCTGAATATAAGGATTAAATATATTTCAAGAATAGCCATACATTGATACTTGTATGCATAATATCCTTATGCGTACGTAAAATAAACTTTTGTGAGAGGAATTGATATAGGATCCACTATATACAGTTAGGTTCATTCATAGTAGCTGATGTATTCTGGCATTGATTTTCTGTTTCACTTAGTTAAGAGTTGGTTTTTGAAATATCGTGAAAAAGAAACTTTTTATAGTCAGGAAAGTGTACTGAAAGAGGTGATAATTTTTTCTTGAATTACAAAAATAATTAACTGCATAAATCATTAATTATAATAACAATAAATATCGCCAACTGCTGGGAAGTAAGGGAGATGATTTATTCTTTTATTTATGGACATCAGCTATCTAATATTTATTGCAACCTCTTTTTTATGCCCTATTCTTTTATTATTTTAAAATGAAGTCATCGAAGAAGAAAATTTTTGATTAATAAAGGTCCCACCCAGGTTCAATAATCTCCTGAAGTTAGCATTAATTATTTCCTTTTATGTCAGCAACGTTGGTTTTAGGTCTATTGGATCACGTAGCGATATCTTTTATAAGTGTTTTTATTGGTTCTTTATTCATTCAGATAGATTATTTTTTCCTTCTTTCTTTCTGATTTATTGAAAGGAACATAAAATATGGGTTGTAATAACTGTTTTATTCTTTAGACGTTGAAACATGTAAAATGGCTGGATAAAATGTTCTTAATTAAATATAAAGTCTGTTACACCAAACCGTTGTTGGTCAAAAATCCCACACAGCAAAGCACATATAATTTTGATGTAACATTTCGAAACACTTATGACACACAGAATTCTGAGATAACATATATAAAGTAAATAACAGTCAGCAATTTAAAAGTAGAATTGAAATTCTCTGTTGCATTAATAGAACTTTTAAGTAAACTCGATACATGGTATAGCATAGTGGCGATATTAAAAGCAGTATTTGCTCTGTTATTAAATTTATTTCCGATATTTAAATTATCTGAGAATTCTTAACTTAATAGATTTTCGGATATTGAATATTTAAATTAATAATAACTTGGTGTATAATATTTTTATTAATTCGTCTTAAGGGATTTGAATTATTAACTAAATGGATTTTCGGATATTGAATATTTCAATTAATAACATCTCGGTGTATAATATTTTTATCTACAGCACATGCAAAGAAACTCATTTTAGGTGAAATTTCTATTTAGAATAATACTAACTCTACATTTCATCTAGTTTTATTCCTAACTCCCTCAGTTTTAATCAACCGGTAACAAAATAAACATCACAATAAATGTTTCCTTCCTTACTCAAAATCTGAACTGGTAAAATGGTTGATAAATAGTTTTAGATCTAAATATTGAAATTCAGCATAACCTTCTTTAATCAATGAACATTATTTTAGTTTAAATAAAATATATTTCGTAGATATCGAATATTTCTATTCATATTATCTCCCGGCATTGCATTTTTATCCACCGCACACGCAAGCCGACTCAGCTTAATTGAAATTTCAATTCTGAAATGTAAATCACTTATTCTGATGGAATAATTTACCAAAGGTGTGTAATGTAATTTTGGTAATTTAATCAGTTTGCTTTCTGAAGTCTTGTCGCCTCTAACTTCGTAAACAAGCCCGATTCATTAGCAACTAATGAACTTTCCCCCAACGGATTCTTAACGATTGACAGCAAAGGTTTTCAGTAGGCATGAGATGGGTTTCCCTAATGATTTGAGGTTTCTTAGATACGATATCGCGATTGCCTCCGCATCAAATTATCCTTTATCTCTTGAAGAGATTTTGCTTATCAAACGCATTTGCTGACTTTCGTGTTATGCTGAGCATATTTAATGATTTATACCACACAAAAAAGTGTCAGCTTGAAATATGTGAGTTTTATTTTTAAAGTGTTGAGAAATAAGTAATTGCATTAGAAGAGGAAAAGAAAGTGAAAAAGGGAGAGATTTCTAATTTCACACTTTGGTACACAGTGTTACGTTTAATGGCTGAGAGTGTCTGAATTTTCAAAAGAAGCTTCAACTGCGTTAGTTTTCTTATATTATTATTATTATTCGTGTGAGAAACTACCTATTTAAAGCTGTTTTGTCTAGGCATATTTCTCATTTTGTTACTAATGAATTTATTTAATTTTCTGAATTATGTTTAAATAATATATATAATTATATTATACATAATTTATTTAAAAAATTTAAAAAGGCCCCAGATAAGAATAAATTACTAGAAAATCCTCATGAGTGAAATATATATACTATAGTATATATATGCAATCAAAATGTAATATAAAATACATGTATTGATTATAAATTAAAAATGTAAATAATTAATTATCTAATTTAAAAAAACAATAAAATTGTTATTCATATAAATTTCTTTATTCTTCATGTACTTTTTGATAGTTTTGGAGTCATGCTTTTGTGTGGGTGTTTCAAAGGCTTCGTGGAAGATGGTAGAGGGAATTTCATATATTCTTCAAACCGTAATAGTGGTTAGTGGCTGAAAAATTGGCAAGGGAAAGACACATGCATCTAAACTAAATTTCCTTTAAATATCTTCATGGAAGAAAACACATCTTTATATAATGGAGATAAGTCTGACTTTTATTTCGGGTGACGACTAGAAAATCCATAAATGGTCTGGCGGTTAAAGGAATCGCAGAGCGTAGCAGAAAATCATGAAGCGCAAACAGAATTTCGCTGAATATTCTTCTGGAAAGCAACCATATCTTCATATATTGGAGTTAAATCAAATTTCTACCTGAGATATAACTTCAAGTCTTTCTAACCTAAGGTTAAGATAGTTTTGATTTACAGAATATACCAAGTAATATATAATATAAACGCAACATAACACATTTATACTTCCTTCATCATGGTCACGATTTATACGTTTCTGTTGTGATGTTTCTTCAAAGGACACAAAGATTATGCTACTCATCATTTCCTGTGTTGAAGAAGACTGGAATTTCCTGAAAGAAGACATCATTTTTGAGAAACGAAATAAATATATCAAGACTTTGAATTATTAGAGGATAAATTAAATGTTAGCACTTTAAGCAATGCTGAAGAAGAATGTGAAGAAGTTACCTCCCCATCATTTGAAGACACTATGGACTCGAATTAAACATTTTGAATTGATTTTTTTATGTCAAAAGTCGGGTGAAAAAATTCAGTGGCCTAGATTTAATTCATAATGCTATATTTAATATACACCGTCAACTTACACGTCAGGTAATACTTAACGATTTTTTTAGCTAATTACTTTTATATACTCCATTTATATCGTATTAAAAACACATGTGCAATTTGTACTTAACGTATGCAATGACAATATTCATTTTCTCACTTCGTTGATTTTGAAACCCAAATTTGCTTTTTCATTTGCATAATTACAATTTTTAAAAATTAAAATCATATTTTTGAAATGATATTGATTAACATTTTTATAATTTAACATAATAATAAAAGTGTTTTTAGTAAAATTTTGGTAATAGAATTTTTTACGTGAAGTTATATTAGCAGAGACTTACTGTATAACGTAGATTAGGGACTTTAAAATGCGATTGGAAATCAAGATTTGCTAAATGATGGATCTCGACAACGTATCCTAAGCTTCTTTCCTCTGACGCATTTGCATTTTTTAAATTTCTTAACGACGAAAAATAAGTGTTCTTCTTACAGAGGGGTGTTTTACCTTATGGAATGAGCTTCAAGAAGGGGAGATTAATGGAAACTGTGACACCAGCGGAAGAAGACATACTTCAGTTCATGCCAACTTTTCCAACAATGATCCATGCCTCTGTCAAAAGCAAATAGATAAATAGCCCTTTTATTAAATATAAAACTCACGGGGAATACATTTTTGCAGTTTTACATCTCTCTAGTGAAAATATAGAACTGTAATAAATTTAAAGAAGTTTTATGTCGTTTTTTAAACATATATTAAGGCATATCATGAAAGCCATAAATAGTAAAAACGAGGGTGGAGAGGTATGAAATCCTGATATAAATATTACGAAAACTGTTTGACTGGGTAAAGTCTGTCAAACAGAGGCTGATAAAAACGCCTCTGAGATTTTTTTAAATTGAAATTTTGATAATAGTTAAAATAAATCTCGTAAATGTTATTAACAAAATAATACTTTTCTTGATTTTGAACTTGTATTTTAAAACATGGTTTGAGAAGACACTATGTTTGCTTGTTTTGTTTAGGGGTTGTTAAACGTCAGAATTAGTAACAAAGAAATAATAAAGAAGTCTTCAATTTTAACAAAAGGAAATATATAATTATAATATATCTATTTTATTAGATGATTATAATTTATCAATTTTATTATATGATATTAATTTATATATTTTATTGAATGATTATAATTGATCTATTTTATTAGATGATTATAATTGATCTATTTTATTATATGATTATAATTTTTCTATTTTATTATATTATAATTTATCTATTTTATTATATGATTATAATTTATCTTTTTATTATAAGATTATAAAACATCTATTTAATTAGAATAAAATATATTTAAAATAACTGGTATTAAAAATGAATTATTGGTATATATGAGAAGTCAATATATTTTAAAGGACGTTTTATTTAAACTCCATTTTTATAAAATTTACATGTATTTGAAATGATTTTAATTTTTAATTTTTGAGGAAACTGAATGAAATTTGTTATAAAGGTTTATGTTATAAATAAAATGTGTATAGGGTAGGTATTTCATGAAAAGAATATATGCTAAAATAAATTTGAAATTCATTTTAGGTTCCGATTACGTTTAGATAGTTAAAATTAACTTTGTTTTTGTAAATTCAATATAATTTAAATATGTATGGATAAAATTATTTTCTGGGCATCCTTTAAAAAAATGGAATTATTAAGATAATCCAATTTTGTTATACAATGAAATTTAATGATAAAAAAATTAAGTAAAAAATTGAAACACTCAGATACATGGAATATTTTGAATGTTAAATTATGTTTTTTAAAAATTAAATGAATTTTTCTGAAATCTTAATTTATATATCTAGATTGGAATCTTATAAGATTATTCTGATTGCAATATTAAGATTGATGAAATTAAGATATTATTCTGATAAAAAAAAACTAAGGTTAATTAAGTTGAAGATATTATTCTGTTTAAAATATTAAGATCTTATCTTTACAATATTAATTAAGATTAAGATGTTTTCCTGTTTACAATATCAAGATCTTATCATAACAGTATTGAAATTAATTAAGATTAAGAAAGTGTTCTGATTACTATACTAAGATTTAAAAAGTTTTAAATTGTTTTACCAAAACTTTCAAATAATTTGCTAATTTTAGAGTGATTTAGCAACTTGAAATATTTTTATGCACTATATTTTCATTTGTAAATTGCAGACAGATTAAAAATTAATTAGAAAATTGTCTACGTCGCATTAGAAATATTGTTTCCGAACTGAAACTGAAATATTAGAATAATTTGCTGGTTATATATAAATAACAGTTTGAACGAATTTAATCAACTAATCAAAATCTAACCAAATGTATAAATAATAAGTGGAAATTAAAATAATTGCAAAACTGAATAATTAAAAACAGTTTTAGTGAAAAGCAAATAGCGACACTTCTTTAAACTGATAAAATATTCAGAGATTCTGCGTTATATAGATGAATAACATTTAAATATGTTTAAATAAAGAAAATAATTAGGAGTTGTTTAACACAATTTCTCTCCAGATCCCGATGAAATGGTGCGTTCATCCATAAGTAATAGAATTATAGTAAACCCGTCTCATGATTAATTCAAGAATAGCTTTATTTTTTCTGCCCACTGACATTAACAGAATTTGTAAAACAATAATTATTCATCGTGTATTTAAAGTATTAAATAATATTATTTCTTGATAATTGTTTTAAGAGCATCCTGTTTGTGAAAAAAATGCATTTTGAACTCATTTTATATCGAATATTATAAATATAAATATTTCACGCAAATGAACACGTTCTCTATCTGAATTCAGGAAAAAACCTTTTCTAGTTTACTTTATTAATATTAGTTATAAAAACCTTTATTTGTTTCAATAGTACTTTATAAATTTGTTAAAAATATTACCTATTGATAACTACAGATATATTTTGCTAAAAGAAAGAAACTTACACAATTTCCAATAATTGTTTTGAATTTGAAGTTGTTTGGTGGATTTTTCCTGTTGTATACTTGTCTTAATAAACGAATATTGATATCAAAAAGAAACATTCACGTAAGTAATGTAAGATTTAATTGCTAGTAACTGATGTTGCACGCACGCGCTCGCACACACACACACACACACACACACACACACACACACACACACACACGTATTGTTTTAACGGTAACATTCAACACCATATTAAATACCGCTATTTCAGTACCAATAATTTGTATTTAATGCATCCTTTATAAATAAGAAATATTCTAGTGTTCTGTAAAAATGACAAATTAGGGTTTTCAAATGGACTTAGATTCGTTGAGATTTGAAACGTTCATATTTTTTTGGCATTGATAAGTGTAAATACTCTTGAGATGCAAATGAAATGTAAAATCTTAAATGTAAAATCTTAACTTAAGATGAAGCATGGAATAAATATTTCTTCTAATCAAATTTAGCGATAGAAATAGATCGTACGTAAAATATGTACAAAATTTAAGATAGTTTATAAGCAATTCAATAAATCATGTATTGAGTTTATGTGTTTGCTTTGATGCAAGGATACTTTTTAGATATTTCATAGTTTTACAAAAATTGGCGATTTAGAAAACTCTTAGACTACGCAGCTAACTAAATAAACTAAATATGATATTTAACGAGAACGAAATTTGAGCTATTACCAGATATTGTTATGTTTAATTCAATAAGTCGTGTGTAGAAAAACATCATATAACAAAATATGACACTATTATCAAAGAACAGTTTACTAGTTTTTTTTTGTGTGTCGGAGTAAAATATTCCATTTTAAAGACATTATTGAATATGAAGTGAAACCTTTATAAATGTAATAATGAAATTGCTTTAGATTCGAAAAGCTTTTCAGTATTAATTAACAATAATTGTCACAAATAATTTTAAAATTTCAAAAAATGCATCTATGTTCAATTAAGCAGTACTTACAATTAAATTAGGTATAAGCAGTGATGAACATAAAAGAAATTAGTAATTCAACAAAGGAATACCACATTAATTATTTAAGAATAATTAGAACGACAATATACGTTACAATATATTAATAAAATGAAAGTGAAACTCACAATAATAAAAGGAACTACTCTTTTTGATATAATTTGAAAAATTGTTTTTTATTGAAGTAATTATAATAATGGGATAGAGATTTAAAATTAAATAAATCTGAATAAAAGCATGCACTTAGATTTTAAATGTTTATCTTCCCTTGGGAATATCCTATTTCTTCTGTTTTTATTTCATAATTAAAAGATATTTTAATTTGCTAGAAACTTATTTTATAACATTTCGTCTTTAAATTAATTTTTAAGCATAGATAGAATTGTTTCAATACTTTTCTGTAATTTGTTTTGAGGAAAGAGAATATTTATATGCTGATATTTTTTATTGGATCTCATTATATGTAAAATGGAGAGCAGATTAAAAGATAAATAAACTTGAATCGTTGCATGTGATTAGAAGACAGAATTATATTATTATTTTAAAGATAATTGTAAATGTATTCTTGATTCGTTATTTACTAATTGAACAAAAAATACTTCAAGAAGTTAGAATATTATAAGAATATTATAATATTCTAAGATAATCATAATATTACATAAAAAATAATTGTAATCGTAATAATACATAGATAATAACATATATTTTAAGAGAGAGAAAAATTGTTTTAATCACTTTATATAAATCATTTTTAGAAAAAAAAATATTTTTTTAAATTGCATATTGTATAAATTTTGATACAAACTGAATTTTAAAACCAAGCTCTAGATACTTCATGTAATTTTATAGTTACAACAAGTATTTAATTCTAAAAATTAATAAATTAAAAAATATTTTAAATGCAATTCGATTAAAACAAAAATAGATAGAAATATATAAATTTAATACTGACTAGAATATAAATAAAATTTTAAATTGGAACAAGCTATGCTACATTGTATTTTTACGAAATAAATGAGCATTTAAGAAACCTGATACAGGAAACTAACTTTTAAAACATTTTATTTCCAATCAAAGATAACAAAATATCTTTAGTTGGAAAAAAGATAAAACCAATTAAATGGAAGATAAAATGTTTCTAAAAATGAATTGACTGTTTCACGTTTACAATAAAAAGCACTTTATTTTATGTATATAAAATCAAAACATAATAATGGCTTTAAAAGCAAATATTATTTGTGAGTTGTTGAAATTCATTTGTTGATAATAACACCTGACATATGATGTAATTGTTTTCTTTTACAGATTTCAGTTTCAATTGAAACTATATAATGCATCGAAGTTATCGGATTTTCATATTTTTCTATTTCAGTGGAAAAAATAAATAGCTATATGAAAAAGAATGTCTTACATATGCTTAGTAAAATATGATAATAATACAATATGATAGATTATATAGAGCCGTATAAAGTGCCTTTTGTCTTGTTTCTAAGCAAATTAAATTATTAAAATCCATTTAATTTTTTTATAAAATCGTTTCAGTCAATGTGATTAAGGAAACATGTTAAGTCAATAGAGATATATTTGTCAAGTCTAAGTGGTTGCTAAATACTTAATAGGTAAAATTTGAGTTTTGTAAAAAAATGAATGAAAGACAATACTTCATATGCTTCAAACTTTTATATTTAAAAAATCAATGCGTATGATTTATTTAAAATCTAACACTTTATCTATATAAAGCACTATCCTTTTCTTGACCTTCAACAAACTGCTTCTCTTACAGCCTGTAAATTGTAAATTACCAAATCAATTTAGTGTTGAATTAGCATAACTTACCCCGACTTAAAACAACTACAGGAACCTAAAATTAGTAAATCAATACATGGTAATAGCTGTCTGAAGGGTCACAAATGTAATTTATTTTCAACTCCTGCTTCATAATATTAGTTACTGGTATAGTTACTGTGATTTATTGCTTTTCTAACAAGTAGAATTTAAAAATTATTTAATTTCATTACACTCTGTATTGTGAAATTATTCTAAGAGTAGAGAAAATACGTGGAATTATCATGTATTATGTGAACAAATTGTTATGTATAGAAAGTATTTGTAACCAATTATGAGATATTTAAGTATAAAAATTGTTTAGCTATTCTTGTCTAATAAGACCTTTCTAATTGATAAAGTAGACAAGTTTTATTATTGATAACAAAATAAATATTAAAAGAAGTAAAAAGAATAAATATTAAATATTAAAAGAAGTAAACTGATCATTAACATTAAAAATAGATTAGATACGTAGCAAAGCAAGCAAAATTGAATTCTCCAAAAAGTATTTCATGTTAATGGTGGCAGAAATACAGGCAGGGTTCATTTTCTTAATGATTGCCCACACCTTTATAGTGTTATACCAGTTTCTCGCCTCATAGGTTTTTAATTTTTCATTATTATATGTGTTTTACTTTAATTATTTTTGTTTGGATTTTATTATTTTTTTGATCTAATTCACATTACCGAACTGTGTGCTGTTATGGCTATCTGTGCTAATTATATTAAGACAAAAAAAATGACCGCTTATACTAATTGTTGTAATGTGTAGGAAACTCTGCTAGGAATGTATATGCTATGTGTGCAACAAAAAGTACCAAAATACTTATGGCAACATAAATGAGGAAGTAAAATATAATTTTTTTTGTTAAGTATGAATTTTTTCAACATTCCTCAGTAATTGAGATTAATTTTAGGGAAGAAATTTTCTTTAACTATATAAAAAATTGTAATGAAAATAAATAATAATAATACTTTTATTTTCTTCACTTGAAGCTTTTTATTCACATTTTAAAGTTAACTAACAATAATAATATCAACAAAATTAATATGCAAAAATACACTACATATTTTTAAAAATATATATATAAATAAAATTTATTATGATTTTTAAAAAGCGACGATAGTTGAACCCCACATAAGGTACTCCTTATTTTATCATTGGGAATATAGAAATAATAAGAATAATAAGAAAAACATATAATATAGATAATAATTACATGTTCAGTAATCAATATTCACTACCAGGAACGAACTAGAAACCCCATCTTACTCATCATCCAGAATTTCAACACCATTGTAAAAAGCAAAATCTTGGTCTATCAGGAATTTTGTTAGATAGCTCTTATTAGATATAAAATATACAACAAAGAATATTTAGAAGTTGAACCCAGCATGTAATAATACTTTCAGTGAAAGAGTCCTCTTCCGGAAATCAAATGTACAATACTATTCCTCTAGATGCAGGCCACTGTTTAAGGTAAGTAGGTATAAATATCATCGTTTACTCTGAAGATTTCATTAAAAGATGAATCCAACATGTAATACCACTTTCGGTGAGTGTCTTCTAGAAATCTAACGTACAATAGTAGTTCCCCAGATATAGACCGATATTTGGGGTAAGTATAGTCATTTATCCTGATGATTTCCTTAAAAGGGGAATCCAGAATTTATAACATCTTCAGGGTAAGTATCCAGAAACCAATCGTACAATAGTATTTCTCCAGATGTAAGTCGAGGTTAAAGGTAAGTAGATACATGTGTAGTCAATCGCCTTGATGATTTTATTAAAAGTAGAATAGAACATTAAATATCATCTCCAGGGTAAGTATCCTTTTCCAAAAATGAAATGTACAATAGTATTCCTTCAGATTAAATCTGATGCTTATGGTAAGTACTTATAAATATCATCATGCATACTGATGATTTTATTAAAAGTATAATACAGCATATAATAACGTCTTCAGGGTAAGTGTCTTCTTCCAGAAATTAAAAATTCAATAGTATTTCTCTAGATGTAGGCCGATGTTTGTGGTAAGTAGATAAAAATATTGATGATCACCTTGATGATTTCATTAAAAGACCAAAAAAACATTTAATAATTTCTTCAATGACATCATGCTCTGCCACAAATCAATGTATAAAAGTATTACTCCGAATATAGGGCGAAATCTGTGATAAGTAGACACAAATATCGTCTATCACCTTGGTGATTTCCTTTGAGAATATTTTTACGATTTTTTTATTCTGTTTCGACAGAGCGACATGAATTGTGAAGTTCTTTACTTGTTAGTCATCGCACTGTTGTGGATTCTTGGAAATGGATCGACTTTATCATACTCAATTTCGTAGTCAGTAGGAGAGAGAGACGGACGTATGCAAAAAGGTATTTTTGTTCCGTTTCTGGAGGATGAAAGATCGATTTTGGTTCCTCCAAGGAATTTTCCACCTCAAAGAATAGAATACGGAAGCTATCCGAAAAACGACCTTCGTACGTTTGCCGAAGAAAGTAAAAATGGAAATTCTTTCTCTTTTACTGCTCCTTGAACTTTTCTTTTCTTTCTTAACTTTTTGAAATAAAGAAATAAAGGAAAAAAATCTTATATTCTTCTCCCGTATCATTTTGAATGGAAAAAGAGGTTCTACTGTAAGCATCACTTCAAAAATATAGTTCAGTGTCACTTTATTCCTCCCTATTTCCAATACGCAAAATAGAAAAGAAAAAAAATCAAAAGATTTTGGGGCAGAGGGGATTTCAAGGCCCTTTACTGTATGGATTATTATGTCTTTTTGGATTGGATGACGAGGGCGGTCTCATTGATTGGGGGATATATAACTTAAAGTCGATCTCAAAACTGAAAGTTGAAAATTGAAATGAATCAAATAGCGTCTTATGTTTCTTTTTTTATGAAATTTTGTTTTAAGGTAATACAGCGTTGATTGTGTTATCTAATTTACACGAATTGTCTCCTGCAGTTTTTTAATAACGTTTTTCTTCATATAAGTAACGGAAGAACAAAAGTTAAAAATAATGGCTGTTGGGGAATTTTGCCTTCGAATTTTTCGAATACTTGTAAAATTAGTCATGTTTTGTTTTTAGCTTCGTATTTTAAGCAATAGAATAATGCATCATGGACCTTTAGGTAAATTTTTCACCAGAATATGAGATTGTTCTACAATTTTAACGATAAAAACGCATAAAAAACTTCATTTATATTTCAAAACACATTTCTGTTTTATCGGACTCATAAACACTTGGAACCTACTAAAATCTACAATATTAATGATAAACTTATTCGCCTTATTTCCTCTGCCTGTATCTCTGTAAGTTTCAGTTGTTGTATACATTTACACACAGACAAATAGACTTTCGGCTCACACTTTTTTTCCAAACTTTTTAAAACATTTACTGTTTTAGGACCGATAATTAATATCAGTGACGATCTTTGGGCAAAAGTTATATTAATATATAATTTTGACTTAAGAACATATATCTGACTTATTGCGTTTTTCAGCCATCGAATGTACACACACACGAAAAGAACTCCGAAAGAGATGATGCACACCTAAAATTTTGTTGATAAATTGTCGAATTTCTTCCCCTAATCATAACACAATTTCGAGTTTTTGTGTTTATATGATTATTTGGCATTGAATTTGTCAATGTAGGAGTATCCTGTTGATAGATTTATTTCAAAAATCAACAGAAATATACAAGTTTTCATTAAAAGATCGAATACCAAATTATATCTTTTTCACTGGTTGTGTTTTTGAATGATTGTTTTCATAGACAATGATTAGACATTATTCATTTGGTACATTAACAAAATGAATTAACCAAATAACATTTTGGGCTATATGTTTCATTACATTGTGTCTTGAATTATATAACGTAACTTTAAAGTCCAAATGAATGCATATTTTTAGCCTAATCATATGAATTTTTAAACATTCTTTTCCACTCAACAATTTTGGTTAGAAAAGATTCCATTCTCGAGAACATATATTAAAGATTCGAGGAAGAATTTTCAGATTTTTGAGACTGAAACATTTTCAGCACTTTATTTTGTTTGGATATTACGTTGCAAAATGTTGTGTTTTTTTAGACTTCTCGAAAGATGATGTATATTGATGTTAATAACATGAAATATTATTTGACATTGACAATTTTATATAACATTGCTTGAATAATCGTAAAACAAATTAGAATATTACTTCCATTGATATTTCCATTCCAGACTATCTAAAGATAAATATATTAATTGGTATGGCATACATTGATACTCGAATGAAAAAGTTGACTATTTTGGGAGTGACTTATTAATGCTCGTTAACTTTTTTTTATATAGCTTAATGTAGCTTAACAATTTTTTTCCTATTTTAATTCAATATGAAATCCGAGTAATATTTTTAATTATATCTAAGTTTTCAGTAAAAGATATATACACAATAATGCCTTGAAACATTATTTTTTTCGGAAATAGGCAATTTGGAAATTGCAATTGTCTCCTATTATAAAATATAATACAAAATGCAATATTAGAGCATGCATTTTTGAATGATAAGTTACTGTGTTGCTTCCAAATATTTTCTGCACATAAGCAGTGCCCTTTTATCAAATTTAAATTCTTACCGCAAGTACATTTAAATTGAGAGATTAAAGTTGTTGAAATGTTCGCCTTTAATTTTAATCACTTTTAGTGGCAATCCAATAAAGGACTTACTATTTTTTTCATAAAGTTAAGCTTATTAAAAGCTTATTAAATTAACTCATTAATAGCAATTTTGATGTGAAATAAGTACATCTAAGGGATTATATACAAATTAACATTTTACGACAATCAAATGTATTTTTGAAAACTTACAGGTGAATTATTATTTTCGAATTAAAAGCATTTTCTCTTTTTTATTAATAAAGAAAATTATACATTACTTGAATTAACAAAACATAAATAATTTTCTTAATCGCTGAAAATTAGATTAAATTTCATTGAGAATAATTTCACTGATTTTGCTTATGGTCAGGTTATTGACAGTTTTCTTATTACAGTTGAAGTTAATTATCGAAATCCCTTTATCCTATATTATCTTTTAAAATAGCTCTGCTACTTATGAAAAGGTTTTCAGATTTTTATCTGTTTGTTAAATGGAATAATTAATTTAAAATGGGATATTGGTGAAAGCAAGGGAATTGTTGCTTAAGGCGTTCTTGGGAAATAATTCCTGGATCTGAAAATTTCGCTTTTTAATCATTTGTATATTGTATAGTGTATTTAGAAAGTAACACATATGCTGTTTTGAACTGAAATATATTTATCCATACCCTAGATAACAGTTTATTCTTATCTTATGTATAAAAAAATCAGAATTTTTCCTTTACATCAGAAGTCATTCCGGCT
Organism: Argiope argentata; assembly: GCA_026289955.1. Classification (NCBI taxonomy): domain Eukaryota; kingdom Metazoa; phylum Arthropoda; class Arachnida; order Araneae; family Araneidae; genus Argiope; species Argiope argentata. The sequence continues at coordinate 2,723,829 of JAOUZG010004146.1, read as the reverse complement.
TGTAATTCTGGCAACAACAAAACAAGTACCACTGAATTTAGTTTTCTTCATATGAAATGAATATTGAAAGTAAAAATTGTATTAGAAATTTCATTCAGATCCAAGTTTCTTTGAAAGAGCTAAAAAAACTTTAGAAAACTGCTTTGCATACATTTTTCAAATTGCGTTTTATCTTTACATTTCAAAATGAGCTTTACCTAAAGAGATTAAATTCAATCCTTTTTTTTTCTTTTCGAATTCAAAATTTTAATAAGATTGCGAAGAAATAATGGTCCAAATCACTTAACACTTAACACCACACCTCCGTTTCTAGGGCTGAAATGGCCCCTTTCCGGTTTGGTATAGATGTAGGTGGAATTTATTAAAAAAAACAAAAAAAAAAAAACGTTACACAGTTGTTGTTACATTATTGGAAAGAAACATACAAGAGACAAAATACACAGACATATAACAAGTGATAAAAATTAGAGTGAAGAAGGTCTGGAGTACAACAAAATGGATGAATGAATATCATAATGTACAGTATGAATGAAAATATGAGGGAATTAAAAAAATTAGGAACTTGAAGGGTTAAAAGGATTTATTATAAAAATGCGTGATATTAATTGATACTCAAAAACTAATGAGCTTAATCGAGCCGTAACAGTTCTCCATGATCAATTAGAAATCTAATCATGTTTATGATTCTTTTTTTGGAAGATGAATTATTAAGAACTCTTTTAAACCAAAGACTTTCTAGCGAAGATGAGGGTTTTCGAAGGTGCCATGAACAGAAAAAGAGTCAACGTCAGAAATTAACTTCAGATCTCTGTTCTTTTTCAATCCAAGATTTAAACGAGGTTGCAAATAAATAATGACCGAAATCTAATCCTGTTACAAGGTTTTACATGTGTCATAATTCACCAACCGAAAAATTACAGCCCGGTTACGTGTTGGCCGGAATTTTCATCACCAAAAGTGATTCTGGAGTGAGTAATAAATATGAGATGACTAATTCATAATTGATGGTGTTGAATGATGTGGAGAAGTTATTTCCTGTTAGACATGCCATCCATCACTAGTTTCAATATCGCCATCCAATGACACTTCCACTTGAACATGCACTCGGAGCTCCCGGGAGTGATGAACTACCTGAAAGTCGCTTATCATTTCTAAAACCTGAAAGTCACTTTTGACACTGGCTTTCACAACACCAGATACGTGAGTCAGAAAACTAAACTTGGATTTACTTCCCCTACGTAATCATACGGAAGAGCGCTCTTGACAACTTTCAAATTTGGCGGATTATCTGCAGATGTCAAAAATGAATCAAGTTTGAAAACTTCAGCTAAGTACTGTTGTTCTTCGAAATTCCAAAGTTGAATTTGTTCGTGGAGGAAACATTTCGAATGTTTCCTTTTACATTTTTTAAAAATAAACACGAGATAAATATTTGAGAAGAGGAAAGAGAAGGCTATTGATTGAAAATTGTCTCGGTAGCGTAATATGTTGGATTTAAAGGGAAATTTTAATGCAGGTTCATTATTTATTAATAAAAAATTTTAATCCTAAAATTTATTGGGGTTTTTTTTAGAATTCAGGCAAGAATTTTTTAACAATTATGATTTTAATGTTTCAAATGTTTAATAAATAATTGTTAAAAAAACTGAGCATTTCTAAATTTCTATTTACCACTTTTACTATGATATAGATTGGTTCAGATAACAAATATTTGGAAGTTAACAGTTATTCTTGAAATGTTATTAATGAAATGTATTCTTTTTATTCTTCTTTTGAATATAATGCAAATTCAACAAGCAACTCAATAAAATGCTTTTCATAATTTACTATTCTTTTTTCATTCAAAAATATTTATTATATTTTCAGTTATACTTACATCAAATATGTCAATTTAATCATCTGAAATAATACAATCCAATGTTAATTTGGAAAACAATAAAAATATTCAATATTCTCATTTAATATAAATAAATACTGACGCATATCTTTCGGATTTAACACACTAAAAGCCAAATGCTCCAAACAAATCCCTTCTCAATATAGATTATAATATACATAGTGTATTATAATAAGAAAAGAACTTCTGAAATAGGGTTTAAATATGTCAGCCTACCATTCCATTGCATTGGCATTGTATAGTAATAACCTTGAGTTTTCATCAGCATTTGTTTCCGAGGACACTACGTTATATATCATGAGTTGTAGAAATAACAAGTATTTCTGTGTGAGGCGATTGTTCGCATTTCGAAAATGGAAAAGTCAAACGTTTTGCATGAAATATTACATAAAATTTCCAAGCACCTTTATTGAAATATTGCAGTTAATTTATGGAAATGACTGCTTCAACTGATTTAATGCTCTGATCAACATTTTAAATCTAGTAAAATATTCGTGAAAGGCAATCTAAGCCATCCGGATTTGGGCATTCTTTCATGTCAATAAATGAACTTTTTGTATGCAAATGCTTGTTTAAAATGTTATGAAGTAGGTGAACATTTTGGCATTATCAAAATGTCATTCTATGAAATTTTGACTGATAATATGCAAACAAAATACATTATTGTAAAGTCTGTACTTAGTCTTTTGATCTGACACCAACATGAAACATGTCGCATACATTTAGGAGCTACAAGATCGTTCAGATGTGAATCAAGAGCATATAAAATAACAGTAATTCGCCATATTTGTTCTATTCTTTCTCTATTATTCCTAAAGCTCAAATTCACCTTAAGAAGTCTAAGATTTGAAACAATGGAAAAGGAAGATAGAAATTCACTGCGATACGAGCACTGCACAAAAAGGATTCTTGAGGAACTTTCATCCAATGAATGACTTGTTGAAAAAGTTGCATGCACCAATGGTAAAGATATTTTGGATTAAAAAAGTCTTTTTAAAAGTTACGGTTTATAATATTTGATTTTTTTCTACAATTTTTGACTACTTTCGAAGAAATTCTGTACAAATAAAGCAAATTAACGTAATTTCACATAAAAGAACACAAAATAAATTGATTATTTAAAATAAAATGCAGTTTTCTAGACATAGAATGATATTCTAGTGTTCCCAATGAAAAAATTATTTGATTGAATCAGTATAAGTTGGAAAGTCATTAGTAGAAAGTTAAGGAGTTCCCTTCCATAATTTTCGAATTTGCAGATATGGCTTAGAAAATCATTAAAACTTAGGACGTAAATCTTTTCATTTATTAAACGATACAAATATTTTAATTAGTTTAACTTGCTAATGATTTCAATTCACTTATATTTGGATTAAAATGAGGCAGTTAAAAATTTAATTAAGGGGAATATTTTTACCATGCTTTATGACTTTCGTAGATTTCGTTTCGAAATTATTATTCTGCAGGTTTATTTCATTAAAATTTAAAAACTCGTATGTAAATTTATTCTTTAATAAAGTTAACAATCATGAATGGAATCATGGGACATTTTGACTGATAAACCTATTTTTCAAAACGAAATTTAGAATTTTAAATAAACATTCTTCTCAGAGAACTTGCTTCTAATTCCGGAAATTTAGATTTTAATAATATAAAAACTAAAAAAAAATTCTTTTTTAAAAATTGAAATTTTAGGATAAAAAAGCACGTGTTGAATCTATATCAGAGAATCATCATCTATGTCCTTCCAAGGAATAATAAATTACATTAATAAATGTTTATATTGAGTCAAAGTCACTTAAACTCCAAATATTATTTACCTGAAATATTAAATACACATTGTTTGAATGCATTCCTTGATTACATCAAAACAATTGAACTATTCTTCACATTAACGTTTTAAGAAAAACCTAATTCAGCATAAAATTAATTTCCTAGGAAACTTGATTAACAATTGTATATATTATTTCTGTAAATAAAGGCTTAGTTCGTAAAGTCCCTAAGAGATGATTTTCAAAATTAATTATTAATAAATTAAAGAAATGGATTTTGTTACCGTTTTAAAACATTATGAAAGTATATTTAAAATTCAATCAGAATTGTAGCTTATTTTCTTCGTTCGGCGCATTTAATAAATATATTCACAACACCATAGGAAAATCAATTATATAAAGAATGCACAATACATAACAAATACAATAAATAACAAATATAACAGTAAAAAAAGATTTCAAATTTGAGGAATTTGGTTTTTGAAAATCAAATTTTTTTAGTGTACTGAAAAAGTAGAATTATTATTTATTTTAGTGATATTTCAATTTGTAATTCATTGTTTTATTATGGAATCTAGTAGTAGTTTTTTTATCGGATTTTTTCAAAGCTATGATTACAGTATAATCATGATTTAGTTGATGAAATGATTAATTGATAATTATCAGTCAATTAATATTTCCATTTTACAAATATGAAATAAGCAAAGCTAAATAAAAATATGCAAAAAATGCAACCGTAATAGTAAGTAAAATATTTTAAAAAATCACATCACTTTTATGATAAAATGAATATTCTAATGAGCCAATATATTTCTTAGAGCAGATTAAAATTCGAAATGAAACTTATTTGTTTCTGGTAAAAATTAATCATACTTCAGATGTATTGTAGATCAAAATACCTAGTTAAATATCATTTAGTATAAAGTAAAAAACAAACGTTTCAGTTCAAAGAATAAATAAAACTTTTTAAAAGAAAAATAATTTTGAAAACATTTAGAAATGCAAAAAAGCTTCTTTGAATCATGTTTTAGTCGTTTGCCTATAGTATTCCCATTTTCTTTAGTTTAAATCCTGAAAACCCTGAAATAATGACAAAGGAAAAAATATACAAAATTAAAAAATAAAATCCTTTCATTTCCAGGTTTTTGTTCTAGAAATCACTGCAGCTGTTTCAAATTACTTACTTCGAGAATAATACCATAGATTTTTTTTCTTATTTATTATTAAAATTTTTGCTCAGATATTATTTTTAAAAGAACAAAAAATAATGCCAAGCTAATATTCCTTGCTGAGTGTTTCTAATAAATAATGCATTTTAAATCTAAGAATTTCCTTTTGAGTGATGAGAAACTTATTGTTCTTGGCCTTTGTGAAGGAGACAATGTAAACATTGTTCGATTGTATATTTATTTGGAATTGTTCTCCTGAATATATTATGGAATTTTTGTAAATGATATTTACTCTGACTTTGTATTACTAAACCTTCTAATCAAACATGCAAATAAGTTTTTCAAAAGACATTATTCTCAAGTTTTCTTACATTACTTAAAAGTTATTAAGCATTTTTAAAATGCCTTTGTTAATTGATGCTTATTTTATACCATCAAACAGAAAATGCGATTATCGTATTTAATTGAAACTTGTGAGATGACATTTTAAAAGCATCCGAGTTTGCTTTTAGAAGCATATAAAGTTTCATTTTCTCCCAAATTGGATTTTTCTTATTTTTGAAATAATGATAACTTGTGGGAAATATTACAGCCCAGTTGATAAAAATTTCTTCGGATCATATTACAAAATCCTTCAAGCGATTAAATTTTACGACTGAATACTCAATTATTCCATTTCGGCTTATGGAATTACTTACTCAAAACTATTCATTTTTGGAAAATGAGATTAGAGTAACAATTCAAACGTGATAAGAAAGTTACAGCGAGTTTCTTAATTAACACAAAGAATAAATTCGATATATTGAAAGAAATACAAAATGCTAGGTTAAAATTAAATTATTGAAATATTCATTATTTACTTTCAAACTAGAACTCGTATTATAGAATTCTCAAGTAGTTGTTTTTCGTTATCTTTAATTCTTTGTAAATTGAAGAGACACTTTTAAACTAGTTTATTATCGTTTTACAAGAATTTTACTTCATATACTTAAAAATGTCTTTCTACTTATATTAGACCTTGTAATTTGAAATGAAATTTATGCAATCTATTTAAAACTTTTAATTATCTTTTTCTTATTATGTAAAAGTCTTCATTGAATTAATGGAATAAAAATTACAGATCTTTCTTTTCATGACAAAATAGGATCAAGAATTTCTATTGGAAAATATTTCATATTTTTTACCCTCAAAAATGTCTAGATAATTCCACTCATTTACATAAAATTTTGCATTTTTATTCATTAAGTATCTAAGAATTTTCAGCCGATTAATGGAAAATGATAGCTGATCGTCTCATGCTTAATGAAATTAAATTAATAATTTCTATTTCATCCATAAATTCATTATTAAACCGCAGAATTAAAATCTGTCTAAAGTTTTTATTTTTTAGTTCATTACTTGTGTTGGATCTTATAACAATTGTTAAATACGGGATAATTTAGTAATTGTCTGCACTAAAAATTTTCATATATTAATTCAGTTATTTTGGAGTTTTTATTAGGTATTAAAAATACAGATTATTTCTACATAGAACATCAGTTTTACAAATGACAATTTTTCCTAGTAATGTCATAAAGCGATAAGATATTTTCTTAAATCATTTTTTCATGTTAATAGGATTGAATTTGTTTTAATTATTTCCTGTGTTTCAAACTTTCAATATGAGTATTCATCATTATCATGGTATTCAAAACATTTTCACATGCATAAGTAATCAATATCAACAAATTCCCTTTTGATTCTAATGTGTATGGACATACTATTTTTTTTCCTTCAATGTTCTCGCTTTGTGCTTTTTCCAACCAGTCTTTATTTTCGAAGAATTTCAATTTTTTTTTTCAGATCGCAATCTCCAACAAGACTGATCTACCATTAACTCCATCATTCGTTTCGAGAATGCCATTAAATTTGCATATGCGCGGTTTCGACTCATTTCCATCTAAAGACGATGCATTATCATCGTTTTCCAAAAAACTCTTCTTTAATTTCGCTAGCAGTGCAAAACCGAATCCATTTCTATTTTGTAGTATTTCCACCATCGTAAAAAAATATTGGAGTACATGGCATCATTAGTCTTCCAATTTCCCCTCATTTTCTAGGACAGGTCTATTTCGAGGCAATTTTTTGGCCCAAAATTATTGCATCAGTTAACTAATGTGTCTTGGATATAGTTAGAGTTATATAACCGCATTCGCTAAAAGAATTATCTTTGATTTCAAAATTGATGAGAAATAAAACATTTGATAAATGAATTCTATCAAAATGAAATATAAATATAGTAGGAAAGCTTATATTAGTTTTAGATTTTGAAATTTTTTAAAAGCATTACTTTAATATTTTATAGTCCATACAGCAATTTTGTTTCAAAGAATTTCATGATAATCTGTTTTATCCTCCCTTTTTTAAAGACATATTTATAAATAATTTTTTATTTTTAATACATTTCTAAATATCCATCTTGTATATAAGGTAGAAAGTTGTACCGATTTTATTTTTTCCTTCGGTTAACTGCAAGATCAGATGCTATACTTAATTATTAGGATTAGATATGAGTAGAAATGATTGATTAGATAGCAATAGAAATGATTGATTACAACGCATTAGATATGGTAGTTAGGCAGACAGAAATTATATCATCTAATCTTTCTGTAATTGAAATTGCCTTTCCGAATATTTTTTAGATTACAGGATAATAATATCTTAAAACAATCTTTAAAAAAGGGTTCTTGAAGACTAGCAGGAAAAAGCTTCTTATTATCGTTTCAGGAGAACGGAGTTTAATATTTCTGATTTTTTAAATTGAGAATTGGTCACCTATTATTTTATTACAAGTAATAAACCTAATCATCACAAATGGAATTATATAGTAAGCTTTAAAGTTATTATTGGCGTGATTAAATGGGGATGAGGTAATTATTCTGCGATAGGGATGAATCACAAAATTTAAGAAATCGACTGAACCCCTTAAATTTTTTGGTATAGTGTTTGTTTGACCAGTCAGGAAAAGGTTAAAAAATTTGATAGATTCTGCTTCAAATATGTATTTTTAAAGAAAGCATAGAAAATATTATTTTTACGGCTATTGAAACACAGGCGATGAATGCTATAACTATAAGAACGCTAATAATACATTAGAATTATAGTGACTATTTTCTTAATTATAAGATGGGTAAAAGCCCATTTAGCAATAATGCGAACGTCTGGATATTTTCTAAGTAACAGATTCAAATAAAAAAATGAGAAACTGGTAGATTTGGCTATCTTTAAGATGTAAAATGCAATAATTATTTCTTGTGGTTTTCTGCTTTAAAACTTATACGGGGATATAATCTCATTCGCGTTTGTATAATTCGAGTTCTGGTATAATAAATAACTCATTACAGTTATTCCAAGATATAGGAAAATAAGAATTCTTTTTATTTTGGATATGAGATATTGTTATTCGTATTACTTTAACCACATCAATAACAACACTATATTTCATCATACCATCGAAGCAGGAAGAGTAATTCATCAGCATATAGTCTTTTAATTCATCAAGGTGATTAATAATTTATATGCAATTTTATTCTATTTAATTTTGAAATAAAATAGTATAATTTTTTTGTCTACACATTATATATTACTGCGTAAGCCCAGTTTTCGAATATTTTTCTTAATAAATTATGTAATTTTTTTGCATTATATGAGCACCGCATCCGTACTCAATATTATATATATATATATATATATATATATATATATATATATATATATATATAATATAGGAAGAATTAAATGTTTAAATCTCTCTTCATTAATTATCTTCATTTATCTTAAAAATTAATCTGATAGTTTTACAAAGTTTAGAATGAGCTACTTTCTTTTTCTACATTTTTTTTCACTTGTTCACGTTTGTAAAGAGATATTTGGTAATCTCAATTTCTGATGTAATAGAATTCTGAATTTTTCTTATTTTAGTTTTGACGATGTCAATAAATTCTCATACTTTTAGAGCTTAGTTATTGATACATCGACTAATTTAATTAAATTTTGATTCCATATGTATCACGTCATCTAATAGAGAATATCAGGAGAAAAGCGTTACAAGATTCTATAATTTTACAATTATGAATTTTAAGTTATTCATAAAAAGAGAAGAAAATAATTAAAATGAATAAATGTCTTCTATTTAATACTTTAGTAAAAATGTGCATTTAAATTCCGTTTTTATTATTAAATTTATCGAACTGTTTCACAATATTATTATCGAACTGTTTTCATTGCTTAATAGCCGCACGGAAAGAGGTGGATACGTTCAAACATGTATAAAAAATACAAATCTCAAATACTTATAAAAAAGCAATTTCTTCGATGAAAACTTTTTTCGTTAAGAAGAAAATTAAAAGAAATAGCAATTTCTTTAAAAGACGCAAGCTATAATTTCTTTTTTCAAAGTCTTTAGAAAATAGACCTAATCTACTCTCAATAAACTATGGTGGTGGTGAAAAAGAAACACATTTGAATAGAGCTTGATTCGTAAAAATAAAAGTCAATGCGTTAAGAAAAGGTCATCAGGATAATGTGATACAAATTAAACGTTTCAAGAAAATACTCTCTTCCTATTTAAATTGCATAAATATTATCTAAGACTATGCTTTAAACATTGTGTATGCTTAGAAATAACATTCATTTTTTAAATCAGTTATTAATAACATGTTTTATGTCACTCATAAATAAATTAAATTAACTGCAAATAATTTTTAGAAGTCCCATTTTTTATATTTAACAGTATTATTTATTTCATGAATATTAATGTATTCCAATTACGCTAATTTGAAGTTTCAAAAAGTAAAAGCAACAAAGAATATTTAAATTGTATAATTATCATACAAAATAATCTAAATATTATATTGAATTTGAAATTAAATTCAAATAGCATGATAATGGATTTCGCAAGCTGTATCTAGAAAACTGTTATTAAGAAATCCTATAAAGTTCAAAATCTAAATTTATAATTTATCTAGAAAAGGTTTAAAATTTTATTAAATATTTTAGTAGTAAAATTCCCAAACGAAATCAAACAAAGTAATCTGAATTTTATCTTGGAAGGAAAAAATTTCTCTTATACGGAGTAATTAACTAACATCATTAGAAACTACCATTTTCCTTTAAATCTGTCTGTTTCAGAAAGAATTTGTATGCATTCCTCATAATCATCCTTGACAGTGTTTATAATGAATGCAGAAAAAAATTCTAATCTGCTCTTCTATTTTCTCATTATGAATGTTTAATACGAAGCGCTACTTTTAATTTCGCATATAGTAGCTTTAAAATGTTTTTACAATGTTTGGACATTAAAACTAGGCATTTGGAATTTGTATTTAATCTAAAAGACAAATTTAATCTCTGGCATTTTTCATGAGTCTACAAAAATGCCATTAAAAGTTGTTGTTGAGAGTCTGTTTGAAGTGTGACGAGTCATTTTTAAAATAACACTTCTAACGAATTTGAGTCGAAATGATAAATAAATGTCAGCAGAAAATGCCAGTATTTTTTTTTGTCTTTGAAGAATATTTGTTTCCTAATCGTATCTGAATTACAACAAGGATTTTTACTTTGTTGATATCCTTTAAAAAAAATTGCCAATCAATTTATACATAATTAATGCAAAGAATCGATTTTTCAAGAAACTTATGGGGAGAATATGAGTATTAAAATTACCTAAACATGCAAATTTGTTGTCTAAATTTCTTATCCAAAATACGCTTATATGCGACTAAAATATCATTCGGAAACGTATTATTGAATAAAATGAATAAAAATAGTAATTTATAAAAGCAATAACATTTTAATAACATTTTTTTCAAATTGATATCCTTTATGGATTTAAATATCTATTATATGTTCCAAGTATCTTAAGTTTTGAGAAGATTACATAAAATTAATATAAAGTTATTTATAATTGCAAAAAAGTAATATTTAACAACATTTCTAAAAAATAACTTTTAAATGGTTAATTAATTTAAATGGTTAATTAATGGTTATTTTTTAATGGTTAAAATAATTCCAAATTTTGTTCCAATTATATTTTTGCATAATAATAAAAGAAATAGAATTTTTTTTTCTGGAATGTTATTTTTGCTTTTAAAAATAAAATGGTTTTAATTTTTTGAAACAATATAGCTTGCTTTAAAGAGCTTTTGAAGGTAGGTAACTTGCTTATAATATAGAATATATGCATACATTTCATATCTCCTCTCAGTAACTTTCAAAAGCGTCCCAAACAATCCATCGTTTTCTTAAAACACAAAGAAAAAAAACTACGCACAAAAACTAATGATTTGACTAAGAGAGAATAATAATCTAAATAACGTTCCAAATTGTCATTTAGATTTTTTTACATGAAAGAATAAATACTTTTACTTTTAAACTAATACACCATTCAATTTTCAAACATCACTCATTAAATAAAAAATGTTTCCGCATTTAAATGAAGATTATAAAGAGAGGAAATATGCCAGTATCGTTTTAAGTAACATTTTGAAATTTAAGAAAATGCTTAAAATATCTAAAAGAATTCATTTAATATTTTGCTTTAAATGTGAAATAAAAATTGCATTAATTTTTTTTAAAAAAAGTCATCTGTTTATTGAAATGCTTTGTTCAACAATTTAAATAAGAAATTCTTTTTTCTCTGGCAGTGCATTAGGTATCAGTTTGATTAGTGTAAATTTCAACTTTAAAACTATGAAATGAAAATTAAAGAAATAAAATAATTATTTCATCCATAACTTTTTACCCAATCTAAAATTCTTTTTCCGTGATTTTTCTTAAAGTAATTTCCATGAACCAATCAAAATTCGTGCTTTCAGATGATAAAATAAATTGGATAAGTAAAGTCCGATTTTGGTATAAAGATAACTTAATTCTTTAATAACCCTTTTGATGGAATTTATAGCGTGAAATTATGCTCAAAACTTTGAGTAAAAGTGGCATCCAACATAAATATTAAGTTAAATACATTATAACTCCTTCAACATTTGAAGCATTGGAATAAGTAATTATTCTAATAAGAAATTATTAGAATAACTCGATACATAGATATTGAATGTGGTAACATGAAAATGTTAGGAAAAAAATTGCATAAGTAATGGCAAAAATGATCACCTGTTTAAAAGGGTAAATATAGTCTTTGAAACAGTATGAACAAAAAAATATTTGTTATTTTAATTCTATAGGAATTGATGATAATAGAGATAAATAAATAAATAAATAAATAATAAAAGAAAGCAGGAGTGCCGTTGGCGAAAACATTCACGCTATATAATATTCATACCTGTATACACATCAAATTTTTAGTCACATAAAATAGTTCTTAAAAAATATATCAGATTTCCTAACTGCCTCTATATAAGTGGATTGGGAGATTCAAGCTCTGTTTATTTCTGAAGCAAATATCAGTTCCGCTATCACTTACAACTACAATAAAAATATTTTTAGTTACCTTTAAATCTAAAACTTGCTATTAAATATTATCAAATTTTATAAAAACTCATCAGAACTGTAAAATAAATTCAATTTTCTTAATTCTAAATTTTATTAATTGGCCAAAATTACCTCGATAAGGTGGAAAAATCTATACTTGCCCATAGATATTTATAAATTAATCTTTATGCTTAAAGACGTTATTAAACTCAAAAAATCAAAAGGGCGTATATGCCCTTTTGATCAATATCTTATATATATCTAATACCTTATATATATCAGTATCTTATCTAATATACCGTAATAGATATGTCACAAGAGAACTTAAGAGGAAAATTAAAGCTAACAAATAATTCAAAATCTAGTTTTTTTTTATCTTACAAAATTTACAAACTTTTGCCCGACTTTATCTTATATCTTCTGTTCTAATATTTAATAAAAGCATAAGGCCTTGATATAACAGCTAAAAATATGATGAAACTTTCTTCTAAAATCTATAAGTTTCTGGGAAATATTGATGATACTTCATCAAAAATATTTCTTATTAATTCTAAAAAGTTGATGATAAAAAGCAAACAATGATATTTTCTTACTTTCTAGAATATTCAATCCAGATGATTTGAATCCAGACAATTGTTGAACTTATAAGTGAAAGGAAATCGGTGTCTTTAGTAAATTTTCATAAGCTATCCCCAAGAACTTTTATACCACCTTTAGATTTGAATATAGTACAAGCAATAGTTGATTATATTTCAGCATCTAAAGTTTCTAACTTAGATGGTAGGGCACGTTCAAGCGATCTCTGATGGGATAGGAAAAGACAATAGATTCGGGTCTTGCTTTGTTCTTAACTAGAGTTATTTAGAAGATTGGAGCACAGAATGCAACGCGAATGTGGGTCAGGTCCCATGAGAAATCCTTCAGAAACGCACTCGCTTTCCTTCCTCTATGCTTTTCTAAGAAAAGTTTTGGTCGCTTTCTAGATGCCAAAGGCCTAATATCAACTCTCAGTATACAATATTGTGTTAGTCATGTAAAAAAAAACGTCGTTTGAGCCTCCTTTATTTTAAAATATATAAAAATTTAGTCTTGAAAACTTGATGATTGAGCTGTAGAACTTTATTTCTCCCTATTTACACGAGTGAGAAACAGAGTAAGAGAAAGTATTGCAATCACCAAAAATTCTATCTCCATATTTTGATTTCCTCCATTTTTCCCTATTTTTGAATACACTATTTTTGAAATTATAACTCTCTAACTGTGAACACAATGTGAAAAGAAAATAAATGAGATGAATGAAGTTCAGTGAGTGGCGTTATCTACAGACATTTATAGTATTAGAAGGAATCCATTAAAAAGTATATTTACCCTTTGTGGGAATACAAATATGAAAAAGCCAAGCTAATTAAATTATATTTACAATATACTTTTATCAACATAATTTAAACAAAAATTTAAACTCGAAATGTCTAAAAGTTTACAGTATATTAATATATCTGCCCCCGTATATAAAGACAATATAGTACAAAAATACAGCAAAAGGAATGAAATTTGGCATGTGATTTTAAAATAAAAGTTGTAGATATACGAATGTCATATTTTGTAGAAGTTATTGATTTTTAACTATATAAATAAGAGTATCTAATGCCAGAGTTTTTTCTTTCACATACTTTAATTGAAAGCTTTTAATAAATTTGAGTCAAAAAATAATATTTTCTCAACAACCACAACTTTAAAACAAGTTAAAGATATCTATACCAAAAGCAAACTATGTTGCATAAAGCATTACAAAATCCGATTAATTTTGAATGTTTTCCCCTAATATATCAACCGCAAATAAAGTCATTATTTTTCTTTTTCTAAGAAGTATTTATAATAAAATACGATATTTGATATCAAACCCTTCCATATAATTACTTCAAACGTGCATCTTTCAGTAAACCGATATAATGAATTCTCATGAGTGCACAATCATGTCCGGAATGTTTTTTTATTTATGTCAAGTGTTGGAAAAAAAGCATGCTATGTTCTTTTAAGAATAAGAAATAAGATATTTGATCGCAGAAAAAAATCTGCTTTGATTGAACTTTTGAACAAGGTCTTTCTTTCTTTAAGATCCTTTGTTTCCATGACAACGCCCTTATCAAGTTCGTAATTGCTTACTTAAAAATTTCACTCTTGCCTTGTGTGTCATGTTTTTAAATATTAAAAGCGATCAAGGAAAGGAAAGTGAACAAAATGTAGAAAAAATTAACTGCAGCATTTTTCCGTTTGTTAAAAAAGTATATGTTAAGAAAGAAACAGTTTCATAGAAGTAAGGATTTCTAACTTAAGTGCTGCGTTTAATGAATAAAACTTTTGGAATGGGGTGTTTTTTTCCGCTAGCTTTTTATGATTAACAATGCGAGGATTCATTGTTCAAAAATATATTACAGAGGAAAGTATTCAGTAATAAATTTTTGAAAAATGATATGAAATAGCAGATTTAAAAGTGATATTGTCAAAATTTATCAAAGTAATAATTTGGTTTCGAATATATATTTGGTATGAAAGAATATACATATAATATATTATAGTTTGTACAATTTCATTCAATGGTCATTCTTTGAATGAATACGTATTACAGAAAATTTAGTGAAATAAATTTGTCGAAAAATGCATCTTTAGTAAATAAATTGTCATAAAGCAAAATTACAGAATGAGAGTTTATTTTATTATATATAATTTTTATATTTGGAGCATAGAAAAAGAAAGAATTGACCGTCGTCAGAAATTCAACCGCAAGAAATCGATAAATTTCACTGTTTCATATATTTCTGATTTTGAAAATTTATTTTTGGAGTTATGCTGCCTGTCTGAAAATACGAAAATTTGTAAATGGAACGAGCTAGATGAATAAATTTTGGTACAAAAATCTGTGCCAAAATATAATCCAAATTCATCCTTCAAAGATCAGAATGTATACCTATTTATTTACAAATGAATACCTCACCAAATCTATTTCACAACATTTGATTTGTATCTAAACTTTGTACGTAATTGATCAAAGAAGAAAACTCCGAAATATATATTTGATTAGTTTCACTACGAGTTTAAACACAAAACAGGCTCTATTGTACAAAAGTGGAAAAATAAGAATTTCTTCGGTTTACTCGAAAATAGTATCGTTAAAATATTTAGACAGAAATATAAATACAGCCAATACTGATGTTTTAATGCTTGGGAACTAAATTTAGAAAAAACTATTTCAGACCAAAAATTTTGAAAATTTATATCAGTATACCACTAACAAATCGAAGTTTGTTTTAATATCGTAATTAAATGTGACTGATTGTTAAGGATGATTAAATTAAGCTACTCTTAATGGTAAGCTGAAATATCAGTATCTTGACTTCATAAATTTCATTAAATTGCTTTTCTGAACCAGTTTTTCTAAAATGTTGGCTTGGATTGCGTAAAAAAGGAAGAAAATTAATTTCCCACTAAATTGAATTATATTGAATATTGCTTTTTAATGAGTTATTAAATCAGTAAGTAGAAGCATTGCTTATTATCGCTTATTTCAATTTTAAACATTTATGAGATTTGCCCAAAGCCTTCCGTGTAGTACTCATACATGTCTCCAAAAAGAAGGCATTATTAATGGAAATTGAATTATTTTATTCAGAATTAGTAGGCTTATTAGAAATTAAAATATTCGGCAAACAGGAAGATAATTTAAAAATGTTAAACCACGAACTTTTGCTTTCTTATTTTTTTTCATTCATTAATATGCTTACTAACGCATGTTATTGTATGAAAAAATTAAATTCTTCAATGTTTATATTAATTTATATTTAACTCGTATATTCAATTTCAGTTTTAGAATTTTAATTTTTAATTTTACCATTTAATGAAGAAACCAAGCTAAACTACAGGAATGCATAAATTATTTCCGCTTTTTTATTAAAGACTTCCGAATGTACCAAATTCAGTTTCTTTAAAGGTGAAAATAATCATAATAAAATTCAAATTTCTGTAAATCATTCTGAAAATGCAAATAATAATCAACAATTTTCAAATAATGTAGGTAAGTTAAGTTTGAAGCGACGTTTTTTTTCGATCTTCTAGTTAGAAATTCGATGTTAATTAATTAAATTAACGTCCGGCACACTTAATAGAAAAAAATAGATCACCACAAAAAAGTCATCCTTCTTTTTATTTATGACTAGAACTGTTACTATTTCTAGGAATATCAAAGCTTATTCCGAGAATAATATTTGAAAAATATTTAGTTTTGTTTGAGAACAAAAATACTTTCCTAGAAGTTTAAGTGTTCTGCTGAAATATAACCCGAAGAAAATTTCCCCGTATTGTATTGGCTTATCGGTAGAATTTTAATATTTATAGATAAAGGATAAAGCCGAAACACACCAACTGGACTTGGCATATTTCCAAGACTATTACGTTTCCATTCGGGAAAAGTCAGGAATCTTTTACAGAGAAACGTAAGTACTAGTTAGGAGAAAGAACATTTTTTGCTCCACTAAATTTTTTGATTGCGCTTTTTCCACCAAAATTTAGCTCGTAACTTTTTCTGTTTAATTATTCCATGAAAAATTTCTGAAACAAAAGTTGAAAATTTTGTTCTCATTTTTTTTATATCAATTTAAATATTAGTAACTCATAGAAAAGCTAAAACAACAGAGTCACAAAAATGCCCTCAAAGTATTTTTGGTGTGTTGCATTTGAATATATTGTTAAAAGACTTGAAATATTAATTTTTTTAAAAAAAATTATTTATTTTTATTTTTAAAAATTTAATGTTTTAAATGGATTTTACTTT
This sequence comes from Argiope argentata, assembly GCA_026289955.1. NCBI lineage: Eukaryota > Metazoa > Arthropoda > Arachnida > Araneae > Araneidae > Argiope > Argiope argentata. Next base: position 2,706,699 of record JAOUZG010004146.1, on the reverse strand, counting down.
TATTATCTCAAATTTTAATAACACCGTTTTGATTTCTTTTATTTAGGGCTTATTCGGGAAAGCAGGTAGAAAATTGTACGTTTATGTTAATCAGAAAAATTGAGTTTTAATTTAACAGATTCGATAAAATTAAATTATTCGATTAACTCAAAATATTTCAGATTCGATAACTAATAATAATATTCGATTAACTCAGAATATTTTTGGTGTGTTTCATTCGAATATATTGTTAAAAGAATAGTAATATAATTTAACAGGTTCGATAAAACTAAATTATTCGATTAACTCAAAATATTTCAGATTCGATAAAATACACATATTCAATTAACTCAAAATATTTTTGTTGTGTTTGATTTGAATATATTGTTAAAAGAGTTGTAATATTAAATTTTTAATTTTTTTACATTATTTATTTTTATATTTAAAAATTTATTGGTTTAGAATGATTTTACTTTTATTATCTCAACTTTTAACAACACTGATTTGATTTCTTTTATTTAGTGCTTATTTGGGAAAGCAGGTAGGAAATTCAACGTTTGAACTTAACAGATTCGATAAAACTAAATTTTGAAAAAAAAATCCTCTGTAGTTAATTTGTGATTAAAAATTAGCTTGAAATTTAATGATTCCATAATATTTTTAAAATATTCGAAAAAAACTTTTAATTCTCTATATTATTTATTTTCATATTTAAAAATTCAATGTTTTAAAATGATTTTAATTTTACTATCACAAATCTAAATAACATTTATTTATCTTATTTTGTGCTTATTCAGGTAAGCAAATAGGAAATCAAAAAAAAATTTATGTTAATCAGAAAAATTGAATTTTAATTTAACAAATTTGATAAAACTTGATTGGAAAAAAATCCTCTGTAATTAATTAAAGTTTTTAAAAAATGGCTATTTGTGGTTTCATGGCTTCAATATTTTCGATGATTAATTTTAAAGACTAAAAAGCAGAAAATGATGAAAATGAAAATATTTTCTTTTTCCATGGATATTACGCTTTTGAAAACTTTTCAAAGCGTACTTACAATATCATTGAGTCGTTGCTTAATTGTATTGTGAGATGATATAATTAAAATGTGCCTTTAGGAAGAATTTTTATTAAATTTATTCCGCTCTACCGACGTTCCTTTCAACATTTTCAATAACGAGAACTGATTCTATTGGTTCAAGACAAATGAAATTAATTACGAACAAAAGCTTGCGAAACGTTTTTCTTTATGTTGCTTTTGTTATTATTTACACTGAGTTGCTTATAACCTGAAAGAAATTGTCGAAACAAAGGTATACATTAACGTATACGACAAGAAGATTTCGAATCAATTTTGGCGTTCATTTTGTTATTTTCTCTGATGTAAAAAGGAAACAAAGCTTTTAAGACCTGAAAACAGATCAATGTTCCCAGTGGGTCGTTGAACTCATTGATAATGCAAGATAAAGACTTTTTAATCACTCATACTTGTTGTTTCCATTTTGTCTTCTGGGAAAGAGATACAAAAGTTTAGTTAATCACAAACGGCCATCTTTCTAAGCACTGTTATCAGAAACCTTGCGGGTTTCAGTTTTTAAATGCAACTTATCGATTCCTCTTTTAATTAAAAGCAGGGTTTATGCCTCTGGGCAATTTATAACATATTTAAAATGTTTTTAAATGATAATAGTGCTGAAGTAATTTTACACTTAAAAGGTGTTGCGACAGTATTTTTAAACTAACAGTGTGAAAATATATTTTAATGTATTCACTTTGATAACGTTTTAAGTACTTAATTTCTTTGTTTAAGAAAGTATAAAAAATACCTGTTAACGCATTTTGTTAGTGAAGAGTAAAAAATGAACAGTTTCTCAATACACAGCTCACTAAATTTAGTCTTATGCATTCATTTACTCTTTTTAATACATTTATTCTTTTACACAAGTATGGAAAAATGTACAAATAAATAAATAAGTACCAGAATAGTCACTTGAAGTATTTTATCTATGGTTTGAATGAACCTTTATTGAATTTTGAATGGGGGAAAATGAGGTAAAAAGGAAATACACTATTGTGATGATGATAAATATAATGATATAAAGTTCTTTAATTGGAACTAAATCCTAATGGTATATTTTATAAGAAGGCATTTTGATTTTTAAAGTTTCGTCTATAATTTGGAAAGTACAATAATTTGCATTACATAAATGAACAAAATAAAGCACAATGTGATGATTATAAATAAGGTAATATAAAGTTTCTTAGATGGGACTTAATTCTAATGGTGTGCCATCTCAGTGGACATCTTGCTTTTAAATTTGCCTATAAAATTGGATACAATTTTTTGAAGTTTCCTTGTGACATTATTGTCTGTTTTATATTTGAAAGGCTTATAGAGTCAATTTGTAGTACCAAAATATAATTTTTCTTTATTTAGAAGAAAAAGTATCTTCAGTTTCGGATTATGTTCTTATAAAGTATTCCAGAATTCTAAAAGTAAATTGAAATCCTTCTGTAGTTGCCTTTCAGATGCATGCATAATTCACAAATATCTAATAAGGTAATTGTAAATTATGCATATAATTGTGAATTATGCATGCATCTTTTTCTGCCACATTATCTAGAAGCCAGGTAAAGCCAGGTGTTTTCTGAGTCCTCTTAAATTGCCACAGGGTGTCGTATTTTCAAAAATTTGAAAACAGAATGAAAACTATTTGGCAGAGATTTAGAAATTTGCTTTAGAAACCTCATTTACTTTAAAATAAATTGCGGTCATATTATGAAGGATTTAACTTGATACATTTTTTTAGCTCTGTACACTGAATACTACAGTCAATGTGAAGAATTCTCACTGACGAAATACAATAAAATATATGTATATATTATTTCCTTTCCAATTATTTCGTGATAAATTTGCTTATTTAAAAAAAAGATATCCTCTCAACTTTATTTAATCCTCTGTGAGATGTGGCTAATATCTGGCTCATTAAAAACTCGACCATCTCTTAAACAATGTGAGTTTTTATCATACATAATTTTAATCGTTAAGTCTTATAGCTACATGAGTAAAACGGATTTACTTTCTTTTTCAGCTTTATTCCTCTTGAGCGTCGCTTTTAAAGTTTTCCTATCATTTACAATGTTCTGCCTAATATTTACAACACTTTGCTTTAGATTTTCTGTACACACAGTGAATAATGAAAATCCCACGATGTCTAGAAAAGATATAAAAATAAGATATGCTACATGTTGCTAAACTACGAAGAAACTTATTTTTGTCTTAGTTATTGTGAATTGCAGTAAAATAGCTTGTACAGCCCATAAAACATCATATATCTGCAAGCAATCACTGCGTTTTCCGATTTAGTCCAACTTACAAACGATTTTTCACTGTTAAATGATACTTCAAAATTAATACTCTTCTATGGGAAAGATGCGTAGTTTTTTCCAATAAAAGCATTGCGTACAACACAAATATTTGTTGAGGTACAACTTAGCTAGAAGGGGTATTTGAAAACATAACAAGAATGGAATCAACGTTCTAGTATATTTTAATATAAATGGCTTCAATCGGATTCCAAGAATATGAGTAACAAGCTATGTGCACGACAAAGCAGCTTCCCATTTAGTTTGGTAATATAGGTTTCCAATAAATAGCATGTAAGCCTTACCAATCTTTCAAAGTGAATCGGCCGAATCGATACTAAGGAAATAGAATGCTCTTGATTTATTACTAAAGAAGCTGGAAACGACCAGAAAGCACGCTGTCATGTTAAAAAAGTGTGTTTACTCTTAGAATCGATTAACACCTGCTTTTACTCGAATTTTCAGAAAACTACTGGATCTACAAAACTGTTTTGTGAAATCTCAACCGAGATATTCACCTTTTGACTCATTCAATTTCAATTTTGTTTTTCATTCGCTGTGGAACTTTCAAAGCATGCAATACTCAAATAATTCATGACACATTGTTTTACCCTTTGATTGGCATCAGGAAATTTTATTCCATAAGTGATGTAATTATGCTATTTTTTTCTAAGCTAGAACTATAATTTTGAAAAAAAAAACTTAATTTGTGTCTGAAAAGTAAAAGCTTTGGGCCTGGTACCTACTAGTGTTATTTAATGTTATTATTCAAAAAAGTGGTGGACTGAAAGGGAGTCTCAGTTTCCCTCAGTTTAATTGCCCTTAGTTGTTGCCTTGATGCTGTTTACCTAATCTTCATAGAGTTTTCCAAATTTAGAGACTATGTCTTACTTTCCAGATGAGTGATTTTATCCTTATTCGAGTAGCGATAACGACTATTAAGGCATGCTTTATAAATAATACAATCGTCTCTTATTATTTACTTTACCCATGTAATTTTAAAATTAAGAGTCACTTTGAGCCATATTATAATTCAGAGTGATCCCACTCTTAGTCCTGTAAAATAGTAGGCTCACTTTTACAGCTATTAATTCTGTTAAAGTTCTTAAAGAGTAATGTATTAAACTTCTAAGTGAATTAATGCATTGCTTACAGGCAGAAATTTAAGATTAAACATCTCTTCAAGAATTCCCACTGCCATTAAAAATTTTCTATTGAAATTTTCCATTAAAAATAGATACTTTTTTAATTAAAATGAAATTTTTTAATATAGCTGCATGAATATTTTTTTTAAAAAATATTTTCTAATTTGGAGCATTATAAACATTTCTTACCATGTAAGTTTGTAATTTATCATTTACTTATTGTGTGCTAGGCATGGCATAATATAAGTCAAGAGTTTCATATACTTTTCTTTATACGCAAAAGATCAATCATCTTCATATACATTTAAAAGTTGCATTAAGGATATATATAATCATAATACGAAGAGAATCAGTAATGTATATGGATACCAGATAAAAATAGTTAAAAGCTTCTTACTGTAATTGCAAAATATAAAGCCTTTAGTTACGATTTATAAATGCAAAGTCAAGCCAAAAAGTGGGGGTTTTCTCATTTATATTAAATAAATATTAATTTCCCATCAAGGGCATCAACAGCATATCGAGGTATAATTAAAGAATCAAATAATAAAATTTTGAATACTTTTGAAATATATAACTTTTTAAAGTATTCTTTTAAATATTATTCATAAATTAACCTTAATACTGGAAATGTATTATACCATACTTATTTTTGTTGGAAAATACATGAATGTAGAAACAAATGCTTCAGAAAGCAGAGAGGAGCATTTTTCATGCATCATCCCGTATCCGAAGCGAAAGCTCCGGTCTTCAGGGGAGATTTGAGGTTCCAGTTGAACTTTGGTATTTGGAGAAGGTTCTCTTCTTTGTTGACGCCTGAGTAGCGCCAAAATCAAATAAAATCGAGATCGAATTCTTGAGTTGCAGAGTGTAAATAGTTAAAAGAATTGTATTTTGAGTCTGATCATTCGGATATGCAAATCAGCATAGTTAAATCGAAAAACGTATTACTAAAGGAAATAAAACTGACGATGTGATTACATTTTAAGCTTATGATAGTAAAACTATTTTATAATTTTAACGGTTAAAAGAACCTAAATGGTAAAGAAAACGGAGAGTAAAGGATTCTTTTTAGTGTGTATCTGATTACTGGAATTTCATGAAAAAGCGTTGAAAGCCTTTAACGATCGAAGTGATAAATAAAAATTACTTTAAAGGAACAAAGGTTTTTAAACTTCAGTTGTTTTTTTAAGAAAGAAAACATTACAATAAAGTAGCTATTTCCTATTTTTTTCGAATGTTAGCTCTGTTTTTCTTTGAAACTATGTAAAAATATAACGCTTTAATAAAAGAACTTTATTAATTTTTCATTTATGAATAAATAGTGAATTATAAAATTGGGAAAAATAGCAATAAAATTAAATTTTAAAAATTACAAATGAAAAATTTCCCTTATAAGACTAAATATAGAATTTAATTAGAATTTTATTACTACTGAATATTAATAATCACTTATTCAGTAATAATTCTATTACTACTGAATATTTTCATCATGCATAGATCTGTTTTTACTTTAACCTTTTGAAAAAAAATATCCTACTTTATTAAAAGATAGGAATTACTTATTTTTTTATTTTTGAATAAATAATTAATTAAAAAGAGATAAAAATATTAAATAAATTAAATTTTAAAAACTTCATCTTCCAGTGCTAGATAAAGAATATAAGTGTTTTATTTCAACTAAAACTTTATTTTCCGTTTATATATATATATATATATATATATATATATAGCCACATGATTTTATTAATGTTTATAATGAATTAAATGGACATGCTAGAAATTTAACACTTTGAGAAAAATTCAGAAAATCTGAGCAGTGCAACCACACATATCTGGAATAAAAACCTTTATGTAATCATTACTTTTCATGGTAGAATTTGATCAGACATTTTTTTCAATCCGCTTTGGATATATAAGATGGCATACGAAGTCGTTTTCTTTTGTCTTCAGAAGATAACACTCTCTTATGTACTTATGTATATGTAAAAATAGCAAACTATTCTCCCTTTTTAAATTAGTTTGAATTTCTTTATACATGAAAACATTTAAAAAATTGAATAATTTCTTTTTCTCCATTTCCACTTATTATATTTTGAAATATTAGGTAAAATTTATTATTATTGGAATCATTTGAATTAAGAAAATAAATTTTGTCTTCAATTATATATTAATTGAAATTTGTTAATTCTTTTGAAATACCTATATTGTAATATTGAGAAATTTTCCTTTTTATATACAGCTATTTCCAATAATACAATGTGATATTCAACTAGAAAATAAGATGATTTCACTTACTGAATATTTTATTCATCTTCTCAAAATAAAAGTTATTCCTAAATATAATATTTTGAAAATTGTTTCTAGTGGAACATTGTGTATTTCAGAAGAAGTTAAATTAGAAAAAAAACTCAATATCGTATAGCTATAGAGAATGCACAAGTATAAACTACATTTCAAAATTTTTCACGTCAGAGATTGATTCAAATTTTCATCATAAATGCACTATCTAAAAGCTTGATTAGAAAAAAACTACAATATCAAAGAGCTATAGAGAATATACACTACATTTCAATACTTTTTATGTCAGGAATCGATTAAAATTTCTATCATAAATGCACTATTTGAAAGCTTGATATCAGTCAGGGATTAAAAATAAATGTGAAACCAATTTTTCTAAGGATTGTTATTCGGAACTAAGTTGATAAATGAATGAAATGAAACCAGACTTTGCTTTTAAGGATGAATAAATTCACATGGAAAATAAAGTATTTGAATTATAGGTTCTCTTTTATTTCAGAGATATAAATTTCAACTCAAGAACTGCATGTACCTAAATCTCAGTTCAAAATAAGTTTTGAAATCTATAAACTTTTAAACTTTTACAAAAGTCAATATTTATGATAACAGGTTCCTTCCAGGATTCCATTTTAGATTTGAAAGAAAATCTTTCAAACTTATCAGACTGCGAATAATCAGATTTAAGTAAATATTTGTTTAATAGACTTAATATAGGGAAGTATTATATTAAATCCGAAAACGTATTAATAGATTTCATATATCTTTCCAAATAGAGGTATTTTCAAAATTATTATGGTATGAATATTTGCATAGGAATATTAGATTTGGAATTTCAAAGGAATGTTTGATATATCTTCACAAAAGAAACGGCACGATTTAATCACGAAAACACTCTACTGAAACTTTATGCTTCCCAGGATATAAGTGTAATGTCTCGCCGACAGAAAAACAACAACATGTTTTGCTGCATATACATGTAAATGGATTTAACTCAGAAAGTGACCTCCGACAGAGGCGTGGGTGCAAGCAACCAATCATAGCCTAAGTACATTTATAAATGAGTATTTCCTTTCTTGCCTATATTCTGACTAAGTCGAATAATAGGATATACTAGAAATAGAAACAAACATTAATAAAGCAGTCAAAACATGCTTTGTAATTATTGCTTTCATAAACAGATTTTTTATATTAATTACTTTAAGTATTTAGTTTATTTATTATTACTTTAAGCATTTAGTTTGTAAGTCATTACAATAAATATTGTCTTGAAAAGCTTGAAATCTATTTACCTCATATAGACTATTAGATGAACCTTTAATATAGAAACATAGTTAAAATTAATGAATCAACTTACTGATAATGGAAGTTCGAAAATCTTAAATAATGTATTGTCATCAAACACGAATAAGAGAATCAAATTTGAAAATTAGCACATAGGGAAATGAGTGGGGAATTAATTTGAAAATTTCATTTTTATAAATTTGAATCCATTCAAAGTTAAGAAAAATTGAGTAAAAATCATCTAAATTCGACTGAAAGTGTGTGTAAATGACACCTATACGCCTGTGGTTCTTAAATGACGGCGTCATGGCTTAGGGGTAGAGCGTCTACCCTGTTATCTGGGCATCCCGGGTTCAAGTCCCGGATCGGTCATGGTGGTTATTCTTCTGTGCTCTATCTGTGTGATATGTAAATATGCTCCTTCGTAAAAAAGGGTTATCAAGTGAATGTAACGCACGAAGTAGCTGTGTCGTATTCTTGGTCCTAGTTAGCGCTACTGAAAAAAAAGAGGCTCTCTCGTAGACAGGTGACTGTCAGAGCGCTTATAAAAGTGCCCAAGTTACAACAATATAATTTTAAAACTTATTCTTAAAAATACTTATAGTTAAATTTTAAAACTTATAAATTTATTGCAATAATATATATTCAAAAACAAATTTCTTAGTTGAAAGTTTTCAACAGCCAAAAACCACAAAGAAATTCGCATCGCAAATTCTGAAATTATATAAGTTACATTATATTACCACTTATAATTATAAAATTTTTTAAATGAGGTATTCAAGCTTCTATGAATAAAAATATCTGCTCTTTGTTAACATAATAACTCCTGAAAGCAGAATACTTCATATGAAATCGGTTATCAAATCTTTATAAAATAATTGTGGATGATATAAAATTTTAAATGGAATTGATTACTAAAAATTCCTTTTTTTCCCTTTGGTTGTGTGCGAATATATAAAATTTAAAACGGAATAAGTTTTAAAAATAAAATTTTATACATATTTTCTACATCAAAATTTGAAATATGAGACAAATTTGAACCAAATTATTCCAAGAAATTTTTTATTTAATACATACTCTATTCAATATATGATAGTAAGTAAGAACGTTACATAATGCGTAAAATGAATGAGAATTTCGGATTGGGTTCTATCCCCTCAAATTTCAATTCAATTCATATTTAAAAAAATATTATATATTCTATGCAAAAGGAATCATTTTACCATTTGAAAATATTACTCTTATGCTTATATTTCCCTTATACATTCTTGTATTAAAATTCGCAAAGCGAAAGAAGGAGAGAGGAAATTTATTTTCCTTAAATTCTCAATTCTTAGTTGAATTCTTAAAGATGAGAATTATTAAAGTTTTCATATTCTTCTAATAGAGTATTCCTCATCATCATTCCGAACAGCTTCAAACAGAAATATTGATACATGGCATAACTGTAATTTTATTTTACTGATTCCGTTTATACTATGGATAAAATATGAAAGATTGTACAAATGCAGCCATTTTTTAACGTAAAAAGGATAAGATTTAGGGATTTTTGTAAAGATAAATATTGGCATTGACTGTTGACTTTTGAATTTCGTTAGGCTGGTTGTAAAAGCTTTGAAACATGGTTTAACTTTGAACAATCTATTTAAACACTGTTATATTTTTGATGCAATAAAACAAAACAATTCTAATCATTCGATTTTGTTTTCGGAGAACAGTTGTACAAAACAGGATCTGCTGTAGATCAAGTTACCAATTAAATGCACGAAACGGAATTTGAAACATCAATGTTACAAATCAAGATCTTTAAAGAAACCAATTTTCAAATTTCGCCTAAATGTTTTCTTTGTTCTGCCTTAAATTTTTTCCTCGTGCGTTCCTGAAAACAAAAATAAAATAAGTAAGCCATTTATATTTTTTTTATCGAAATAAAACATTTCGCAGAAACAAAATAATAATATCTTTCTTATTATCCAAAGAAAATAATATTTATTGTTCAAATGTTTTTCGAATTATAGGGTTACAAAACAAGTTATGGGAAAAAAACTGACTGACATTTAAATATATAAAAGTTGTTTCAAGTGGAACTGACAAAGTTAAAAGCCTACAACATTTAAATTATTCTTTGAAGTTCAAGTTTCGATTGAAACTTTCTATTCTTTGCCTAAGGAATAAATTGAAATATTCTTCTTAAAACAACCAAATTATTATTTTTAAGTACTATTATGCTAGCAATCAACGGTGAATTGCATTTTTAAATATTTTTTTACCAATTATAATAAAGACAGTTTTTGCTCCAGAGGAGAATAAAATAATTGCTTTGGAAATAAATTCGATTTGTCATATTCGACTAGCGGTTTAAATTGTCAGCAAGTATTATCAGTCATTTATTTCTCTTCTTTTTTTTATCGATCGGGGAAAATTATTCTATGCATTGTTGGACTTTTTTCATCTTTGAAGTTACTTTCTGTTTTTTCATTTCTATTACGTTAAAAGAATAAAAAAGTGTTTCAGTGCTTACTTCAGCAAATTCTACGTTTGATGCTAAAAAATTATAAGCGAATAAATTCAATTTTAAGAGGGTTAGAGATGTTGAAAAAAAATTTTGAAAGGAAAGATTCCGCAAGCCATGATTAGAAATTTTTTGAATAGAAACATGCAGTAACACAATTTTAATTTTAAAATGTAGAAGAAATGTTTTTAAATTACTTCGAAAGTTTCAATAAATGTAAATAAAGTGGATTCAAATATTTCATTATAATTTTTGATTCACATATTTGAATATATAAATTTCAAAGTTTGATTTTCAAATAATATTTTTCATTTTCTTTTTACCTTCACATGCATGTTATTTAAATACCACCTATAAAGGCTTTACTATTTTTTAACAAATTCAACAGGAAATGCAATACATAAAAATAAATAATTTATCCTTGGTTATAAATTTTGAAATAAAACATACAAATATTTATTAAAATCAATTAAATATCATTCACAATTTATTTTTACGTGCTGTAAATGTACATAAAACTTTATATTATCTTTTACATCTTCTGAAAAACATATATCTTCTGCATTTTAATTCATTTTGAAACAATTAATTGAAAATTGTGAGCATTATTTGGACATTTACTATTTTAAAAACAATAATTAGGTCACCCATAACTGTTTTACTGTCGTTTCGTTATATGAATTTTAGAAAAATGCTAGGCATAAAATTGAATTTCAAACGTTTCCTTTGTTTCTAACTTTTAACATAAAACATGTTATTATTTAGGTTAAAGCCTATTAAACATAGCTATTTAACTTATTATTTTGCTCAGTAAACGCAGCTACAGTGGACACAAAACTTTATACCATTTTTACAACTCTCAAAAGGCATGAGTCTTGTGCATTTTTAATTTTCTTGTAGACAAGATCTTTCTTTCTGCATGGACGATCACAGTGAGTTCTTTCTGAGATTATAGGAATATTCTGGACAGCTTTCCCTGGAGACTAAGAATGGAAAGGTTTCTGTCTCCAACTTTTTGCAATCACTATTCTTCTTAAAAGAAATGAAAAAGAAATAGTTTTAAAGAGTCTTTAAGTGCTGAAATTTGTGTTCGAGAAGGAAAGAAAGAAAGAAAAGATCTTTTTAAAGCTGGTAACTGGAAGAAAAGAGGATGTGCGGCTCACATGAAAACTGTGTTTTAAAATAAATTTTTCTTTTTTTCCTACTTTATTCAGAATTCTTTTTTTTTCTTTTACTCAGGGGTGTGGAGTAAATTGCTTTATTTTTTATAGACTGGGCCTTGTTGATATGAGTGTTTGACTTTAAATCACATTTTACGATTTCTCTTTGAATTTAAAGAGGATTTCGAAAACGAAATGTGTTATGCTCAAAATAATGATGTGTTTTATCGAGCAATGCAAGAGACGTATTAGAAATCAAAGTTAAGTTGCTTTTAAACATGAATGTATTCAAAACAAGGCTTTGTTTTTCAAAATAGGCTTAGGTTTACAGTCCAAATGGAAATAATGCTTACAAAAATAAAGAATAATAATTGCTTGCCTTTAAAATGGTTTAAACCATAAAATTTTATTTTGTTATGCCTCAAAATAAAAGAATAATAAGAAAGTTTTATATGCAAGAGACAGAACATATTGCTTTCACGCTTGAAAAGGCTTGAATGTTTATATTTATTTCAATACATTTCAAGAATAATTCCCATTTCAAAAACAAATTTCAGCTTATCGATGGTTAAAAAATCATTTTTTGAGCAAGGAAAACTCGTCTATCAGTAAATTGTCTCGTCTAAAAACATTTTCTTCATTGGAAGTTTTACGGCATATAATACATTTTATAGTTCAAATAAGCTTAAGTACTTTCATTAATCACGTTTAGAGCGACAAATAGGATTACTAAAATAGGGTTTTTTTGTTAAATCTGATGATATTAGTTTTGATGCTTTTTTATTATTTTCTTTCCAACGGCGATTCTAATTTTGTAGTTTTGCGATTGTGTTTACTGGAATTGTTTTTGCAATAGTTTTTACATCTTGAATAAAAGTCGAGGTTTTTGTTTGTTTTTATATTCTCCAAATAATTTTCGAAAGTTGATTTATAAGCAATATTTTCTTTTAATGAATTTTAAATATAAGTACTATATTATATTATTTAAAATAAAAAGGCATACTACATTTATTCAAAGCCTTTATAATAGAAAAAAACTCATTTAAAATCCAAGGAAGTACTTAATTTTATGCTCTGTGTTTTGGTACTTCTTCTGTTCTGTAATTTCAATTTGAATAATATAATTTTTTTAATAGATCCATTCTTGATAAACAATTTTGGTCTCTTGGAATCATATTTTGAAATTCATATTAAATATTTAATCAAATTGAATCAATGCTATATTAGATTTTAATCAACCAGAACAAATTACTATAAACGTTCATACTTATAATCACCTACTTTAGGAGGAAATGAATTTATTCTTCCTATAAATATGAAAGATTCTACTGAAGAAAAATAAAAAAGAACACTGAAAAAATTAAATTATATTATTGCTTCTTCCCCTAAAATTACAACAATTTTGTTGCAGGTAACAATGCTTAGCTTAATTGTTTGTGGGAAATAGACTTAGCATTTTCTATTTTAGTATATATAACAATTACATTTCAATTTATATTTTTTATCTAAAGGTATATAGAATACATATACATATAGACAGTACAGTCACGAATATTTCAGTTTCGTAGAAACTGCATTTAACTAGATCTCGGTTTTTCAATTCGATGGTATAAATTCTATTCACAATATTTGAAAAAGAATTAATACTAAACAGAGTTTGCTTTCTACTATTCATTTATCCAACTAAATTCATATATTTGTATATAATATTGAAATAGAATCTAATCTGCTATCGGTTTTATGTTCTTTTAAAAATAGGGAATAGTAAAATTTCTATAAAATTCCGAAATAAATGCTTTTAATCCCAGATCACGAATACAGGATTGTAACGTGATAAATTAGAAATAGTATTCAGCAGCTAGGAATTTAAATTTTATTATAATTTATCAGGAAAAAGTATTCTAGAAAAAAGTATTTGAGAAATAGTATTGAAATATGTTAAATAACAATATTTTTGTTGAATTCGAAATTAAAACTGAATTTTTTTCTTACATTTTGTAAAACTAAATCATTTTTATAAAATAAATTATAATTATTCATTTTTTTAAACTTTATAATGTGGACATCTTTTACCTGGATTGTAAATATAATACTTCATATCTATAAAATATGTATTAAAAATTTAATATACAAAAATTACAATTTTCAAGTAAACATTTTTTAAAATTTAATTTCATTCGTATTGATATTCTAAGAGCATAATTTTATTTATGCCTCGAATGTCTATTGTTATCTTTCCATTAAAACTTTTTTTACTTTTATCTAGCATTCTAAGTTTTGAATGTAGACTGCACTAAATAAAATATTTCACTTTATAAAATAAAGTAAAAATAAACATATTTTCTGTAGGATTATTAAAAAAGGATGTATAAATATAATCGTATAAGACATCAAATAAAAATAATATTATTTAGTTTTTTTTTCGAATATCTATCCTTATTTTTTATTTAAAGGATATTAAAGTTTGTACAAACACACAAAATTTTATATGTGGTTTGCGCTGAATGGAATATTCAATTTTTAAAGAGCTAGAGAAAACATACATATTTTGAGTAAATGCATGTGAAGAAAGGAATATATGTATAAATATAACAGTATCTTTCAGCAAATATAAATAATATCATTTCATCTAATTTTTAAATATATATTCCTATTTTTCATTTAAAGAAAATAAAAATTTCATCGTGCGTTCAAAATTTTATATTAGTCTATTCTGTGTGTGCGAGTAGACTATTTTATTTTTAAAGAGTGGAAAAAATCATAAATAGTTTCGGTAAACGTATCAGAAACAAAGAATATATGAAAATGATTACCAGTATCCTAAAATAAGAGTAAATACATTTTTCTAGGCCATGGGAACTGTGATATGAAACAAAAACTGAAAAAATTAGTTCTGACGGGAAAATTACCGTTCTGGAAATATGTAAACCAAAATAAATGAGACGTAATAAGGAGAAAATAAACTTTGAAATGAGATCTTCGTATCACGTATAATCAAATCACATCTCGTAAAACAAGCATTGCCTGAATAAGGTACTAGAGGAAATGAAAGGAGTTTGAATGTAATTTTTTTTTGCTTCGATTTGGACTTCTTCAAGTGGAAAAGATGCCCGGGTAAACATTTAATAAAGTGCAACCAGGCATACATACGAGAATTTATTTATTCGAATATTCTATTTATTGTGAGAGAACGTTCGAATTGCAATTAAACATAAATAACTATCAAGATGTTATAAGATTCTGATAAATATGTTAAGTTTATTTTGAAAAATTTTACAATAATTAATGTTGTATTTACCAGAATGCCAATTCTTCTTGATACATGTACAATTTAGTAAGCCTAATAAATATTACATTAATCAAAATAATTACTAAGAAAATAGTTCAAAAATATAGGGGAAAATGCGTCTTTTCATGTAGTTCATTCGACTTTTTTGGCTCTATTAGTATTTGAATCTATTAACATGTAGTTCATTCGACTTTTCTTGGCTCTATTATTAGTACTTGGATCTATTAGCATGTAGCTTATTCGATTTTTCTTGACTCTATTAGCATGTAGTTTATTCGAATTTTCTTAGCTCTAATAGTATTTTAGATTCTAAATACAATTTGAAAATATTTTCAACCATCTAGTTCTTAAGTTTCATTTTAAGATGGAAATTGCTCATGACTAATCACAGAATAAGATTTTTCATTGAATTAGAGCTGAAATAAACAAACAATATTTGGAATTATTTATTTGCATGTAATTTTAATAAACGCTTATCATAAAGCATGTTATTTAGATGCATTTCTTAAATATTTTAGAATATATAACAGAATTATTTGATGAAATGCACAACCCTAATAACTTAGGAATGCTACTAAAAAAATTCAGAGTAATTTATTGAAAAAGATGTAAACATATTAGTTACTTAATTTATCTATTTGTTATCACAAAATTTAAATGGTCCTTATTTAAAAAATAAAACATCAAAACATTTTATATAAAGCATTTTTCGAAGTATTTGAGTGTCAAATTTAGAAATTTATTATTTTTTATAGATATTTTTCTCTAAATTTCTTTGTATTTCATCTAATAATAAATCATTTACAAATTGATATAAAATTATATCAAATTAGCCACGATTTGAGCACAGAGTGTGAATTTCGAATGTAAAATATGAATTTTTATTTCTCCTTTTCAGTTATTATTGATGTGAATAAAATAGTTTTCCCGTTAAAATAAATTTACTCAATCAATCATTTTTCCAGAAAATCTGAGAGTTCGATGCATTTATGTGTAACGCATCCATCAATGACCAAATCTTCATTCATCTTCTTCTACTTGATGTGTTGAAATAGTCTCTAATCAACTCATAAATATAACGCAAATTCTGTGACGGCAAATTTGTTGAGAGAGTGGTTATTACTAAGCAGCAACAGTTTTGTAATTGAAAATGCGGCTTTTACAGTCTGCTCTATTTAAAAGTGAGACAAATCCTCTTTTTACCTTCACATTTTATGATTTCTAGATATAATTTATTCCAGAATTCCAATTACAGCATTAATACGAAAACTTACCCTTCAATTGATCAATAGGCTAAAATGTGAATATAAACGATTACATCATTAAGATTTTTGCAATTTTTTTTTATCAAAACAAAATAACTAAATAACAAATGAATAAAACGAATAAAAATAGCAAATGTTAAATAAATTTAATAAGAACGGTTATTAAAAATACACTTCTGCTAGTGAACTAAAAATAACTAAAGTTTCATTTATTCTATTCGATTTGATATGTTAAAACAATCTCCAATCATAAATAGAAGGCAATTTTTAGTAAAGTGGATTAATGAGAGAAGGGTTATTATTAAATAAAAACAGTTTTGTGAACTGGAACACAAACACAAATTATTTCTGTTATTACTAAACAGAAGAAATTTTTACAATTAAAAAAATCTATTATTATTATTAAACATAATCAGTTTTTTTCATTTGAAAACGGAATTTTTGCTGTCTCTTTTATTTAAGTTTGATAAAAACTCTATTTTTGTCTTTGAATTCAATAATTCGTCATTGTTTTATTCCGTATAATTGTTTTATATAATTGGTAAAAGGTGCAATCATATTAGTTAAAATATGAATATAAGAGATTTCTGTTTTCATATTTTGTTATTAGAATAGAATTTGCCTGTGCAATATTAAATGTTTTAAGTATTTTTCATCAAAAAAATTATAAAATTGTTTTAAATTTTCACCTTAGTTCGCGTAATAAAAAGTAATTTTTTTATAAATTTTCAGTAATTAATTTTATTTAACATTTTAGTTTTAGGTCTTAATCGTGATTATTTTATATTTTATGTAATCACTGAATAATTTTTTTGGAAAATTCATAACTAGATGCTACAATTCATATAAATCAAATTTATCGTTTTGCAAATAAGTTCAGATAATAATGAAACAGTAGATTGTCACTGAGAACACACAAAGGTACAACATTTCAAAACTGTAGTTGATTAGAAACCAAAGCAAATTCTATCTTTAAAACATGAAAAAATGATTTAAATAAAACTTTTCAAAATGTCTATAAGGACAGAAGACTAATAGATTAATAAATAGATTAACTAATAGATTAATGAAAGTATAATTTTGGATTTTTTAAAATCAAATTTGAACTATTATTCCCTAAGTTTGGAAATCATTATGTCACTGAAGTGATAACCATTTTCATGTGCACGTCTTTCCAACAAGAAACTTCTGTGTTTATCCAATGTCTATTCAAGTCTATTGATCTAACACTAATGAAAGTTTTAAAGGCATAGGGACAAAGTCCTGTCAAGTCTCCTTCTTGATTGCTTAGCACCTATCCAATGAGAAAATGTCTAAAAGTTTGAAAAAGTGGTAGTCAGTTGAATGAGCTTGGTTTTCAGTCTGGATAAGGTGGAGTTTAATGGCCCAGTTCATTCAACTTCCGCTGAATGATTTGTGAGACATATGGCTGGGCATTGTCATGGAGAAAAGTTTGTCCTTTTCTATTGATTCGCCCTGAAAATAAGCGTTGAAATGTTTGATGTATTTTGTCTATTTTTTGGTACTATTTTTCTGATGTCTGCAGAACGTTTTATTGGATGAATTACCAAACTTTGGTCGTAATCTAGTTTTTATTTAAGTTTGTCTTCAGGAAACCTTTTAGTATTTCTCCTTTGTCCAGATATTGTGAAGAACATTTTGATAGGCCTATTTATCAGCTCACACCCTCCATGTTCCATCACATATAACAAATACGATGCAGGGATGGGTTAACTTTGATTGTTTTATTTCACCACTTGTTGCTTTTTATGATATATCTTTTGTTATCCATCCAGTTCATTTATGACTCACTGGACAAACCATTTTGGTTTTTCAACTTGATTTAAGCCGCATACAACTGGTCATTGATTTAAATTCTGTAAATAAATATCAATATGATCTGATTCTTCAATGACTTTTAGATGGCTCCTATCTTTTCAATGACTTCCTCTCCACCATGAAAAATCTTGCAGGCAGTATTGGATTGCACATTCTTTCTCTATCATTTTATTGATTTATGTTAATTTGCGCCACAAATTTATGGGCATTTGAATTTTTATCTTCATTTATCAGTGTAAAATAACGAAAAAAATATGTAAAAGAAAATTGTCCTGAAAAATCAAACAGTTAATTTCCCCCTTTGAAGTGAAATGACGCGAAGACTATCATTACAGAATTAAATAAATAAACTCACCAAATTGCTACCAATATATTCTGATAGGAAATCTACAATTATTTTTGCATCAATATAATATTTTAATTCTTTAATTTTTCTTATCGAATTATATATATTGCCATCATTATAAAATATTGTTTCTGAGAAAAACGTATAGTACTTGGCCGCAGCGTAATCTCATACAATAAGTCTGAAAAATTATTCTATTAAAGAACGCCGGCATCCTGGCATAGAGGTAGCGCGTCTTCATCGTGATCTGGACGTCCCGGCTTCGAATCCCGGTTAAGGAATGGTTGTTCTTCCGTGTGCTATCTGTAAAGTGTGAGAATGTGTCCCCCTGTAAAAAGAGGCTGTGCAAGCAAATGTGATGAGTATGTAGTAAGTCGTAGTATTGGTCCTATTTGGCGCTACTTCAAAAACAAAAGACGCTCATTTGGCTTAAAATTGCTGACGGTCGTATGTGCGCTTGTTCGTGGCAAGTGCCATTAGTAACAATAACAACTAAAGAGTAAATATTCATCACATTATAACATCATTTAATATATTTCATCATTACTTAATATATTTAGGTTTGATATATATAACATCTATTATAGAGCAAATATGTGTCTCTTTGTTTTCATATAGAGACATGGAATCATGGAGAATACTCGAAGCCTGTTATGTAGAAATGAATCAGTCGAGCAACATATATTCATTACCGAATAACATTTCCAGATTCATTTTATGATCACTGAATATTTTGGGGTATTTTACACTTTTATTCTACTAAGCTCTTTTGATGCAAAAGCTTGGAAGACGGACTGCCTGTTTAGATGCTGTCATTGTCATCTTACAAAGGGCTCCTAATAACGTTATTCCTCCATCAGAAAATGTGATGTAACCTAAACAAGAAATAAAGCATAATGAAAATCACTAGTTAAATTAAAAAGAAAAATATGAATATACAGGAAACAAAAATAAAGTAAGTGTTAAGAGTTTGAATGAAGTTATTATTCATTCAAATCTCGAAAATAATTATACAAAAATTTTCATATCGCCGCCAATATTCCTTTCCAAATAAAATAACACATTATAAATGAAATATAAAAACATCTTCTCTTATAAATTTCTTGGAGCGCCTATTCACTTCCAAATTAAAACTACTCACCTCTCAATGGTGCGGCCTTCAAAGTCTCGTTTTATTGTAGCACCTCATTTTTATTCTTTAAGAAGTACAAATATCGCGAAAATATCTGAAGACATAATTTTTCAAACAATTATTCTACCTTTTCTAATAAAATGAGACGCCAATTTAATAAACGAGAAACGATTCCTTTTTATGAAGAAGGCGAATTCCTGATAAAAGCATTCTTTTATTAAATTATAGTTTCGACAGGAAAAAAGTCAATATACAGCCATATTTGTTTCATTCCTCGCTTTTTTCATTCCCCAACAGCTATCGTTACCAATTTTATTCTCTCGTGTCTAACAATTCATTCATTGCTATATTAATTATGTCTGGAAATGGCTCCGAACAGTCACTAACCACTTTTTACTTACAAAGACTTCAATATTGATCTTTTTTCAGGTTCTGCTTTCAAAGATATTTGATTGCGGATAAATTGGTAGAAAGAGGGAATAATTCTTCAATAGGAAATACAAATTTTGTGACGAGATATACTAATTAAGTTATTTTTATGTACTTTTCAGATTACTTCATTTTTTTTGGTTGCATGTTTTTTTTTCTTCTTTTAAGTTACATTTCTTCAAAGGGATTATTTTATTTGTTCATCGAATTTCTTATGAACTTTTGAAAACTTAATCACGTGAACACTCTTCAAATTTTTAATGTAACTTCAACTTTATGTTTTATTTATATAAGATATGGAAAATTTTATTTTATATTTTTGTTGTAACTCCCTGTATTTAAATTCAGAGCATTTAAAAGTAAATAATATTTTTTTAAAAAAAATAGTCAGATTAACTCTTATCAAGTCGGCAATCCTTCATTCATGATGGCCCCTGCTTTTAATATTGTAGGAGAGTTAAAAATGTAAGAGATATTCAAATTATTTCGATCGATAGAAGATTAGTATTAGTTTTATAGATCTTCAGTATAATTACCAGCTTTTTGTAAAATTTGTTTCTAGCGATTATGAAGTAATGAAGTACCTGAAAAGTACCTAAATCTATTGATGGTTCATATGGAGCGGCCTATCATTGAAAAGTCTCTCTAATGGTTCGACAGGTGATGCGGTAATGCCATAATGTGGTTACTTCTCCCATGAAATTAAATTTTTATTTATGAATTTAAAAAAGGTAAATAGAAAAGTGCTATCTAAAGAAAATTATGATAATGAAAATGCAAAATCATGAAAACCTGTTAGCATTTTATTTTAAGAAAAAAAAGCATAGAATTTTAGATAATTTGAATTTATGAAAAGCACGTCTTGTTTCAATCTTTTTAATGAATCGGCAATAAAATTAACATAATTATTATTTCGGAAACATATATCAGATTAGAAATCATTTTTATTTCTACAGAAAAAAAATTAAATGTGAGCATTAATTCTAAAACACATAAAAAATTATTTTGTTTTAACTGACAGTACTCGAATTAAAACCCCCCTACAAATATTATTAAATATATTAGACGAAAAACAGTTCGTTAAGGAAATATTATTTTACTACATAAAATCCATTATTCCTTGTTTATAATGCTATTTTATAGGTAACCTATTCCAAATATTTTCATTCAAAAGGTTTTTGTTTACATCAGATTTAGATGTACTTCCAAGCCTTCATTTTAGATTTTGCATGATTATTGAAAATTTCATAGTTGGTTTTACTTATGAAATTAAAATTACCAGTAAATTTTGACATGGATTACTTTTACCATATGTTTTCTTTTCATATTAAAGATTAAACTCATCTTTTATATCTGAAACGCTAATAATATAATTCGTTAAATAAACGCTAATAATATATTTCGTTAAATAAACGCTAGT
>JAOUZG010004146.1:2660606-2685225 GCA_026289955.1 Argiope argentata | reverse complement strand
TTCGTTAAATAAACGCTAATAATATATTTCGTTAAATAAACGCTAGTAATATATTTCGTTAAATAAACCTTAATAATATAAAACGTTTTTCTCAAAGATTCATTTGCTCCAATATTAAAAGAAAAATTCCTTTAAAGGATATAATCTGTCACTTATTCATTGTATATGTAGCTTTTAATGAAACTAGGAATAGTTTCTTCAGCAAACAACAATTGAGAGATTTGGAATAAATTCAAGAATAAATGGAAAATTTGATTTATTTTAAATATTTAATCTGGAAATGCAGTTATGAATTCTGAATCAAAATAGATAAGTTCTTTTTTTTCAGATTAATAAGTTTAATAATCTCATTAGACAAGCAATAAATGTACTTAGATAACGATGCCATAAAATTTATTATTAATGGAAGGCATTTTAAGGGAACATTAAGTCGGGTCTATTATGTGAAGCATGACGACTTCATTAAGTCAAAGCATTGAGGACATTTGTTTAAAGTATGATAATTTTATTAAATCAAAAAATTTCTTCTTTATTCTTTCCTCCGTAATCCTAATTAGCGATGATTAAAGTTTAAGTACTTAATGGAAGATTATAAAAATTTTATTAGTTTTAATAATAAAAATCCTGAATTTAAAGATTAAAGTTTAACGATAATTTTTGATCTTAATATATTAATATATTGATGCAACTATGAAAATTATCTTTCCCTTTACAAATTATTACTGAGTGAAAAATTTTACCGATAAAAGGAACCCTACTAGAAATCAAACTTTATTAATAATCTATGAAATAATTAGTCTTTAATTTTGTATCTTAAATAAATTTAGCTTAAAATTATATGAATAATTATCGACAAATGCGTTTAACTAGTTGTTTTTATAAATCTAACGTATGCAATCAAAATCTAATTGAAAATACTTTCAACTATTTTACAGTGAATCTTGTGGTCCCCTATGCATTTTTATTAATAATATTTCAGTTATATTTTCTATAAAGATCTTATTATGGTATATGTTTGTCGTTAAGAAAACTCAAAATTTATATAAGAATGCATTAGTATTTTAATAAGGGAGTTCAATTGAATTTACAAGATTGAAGAATTAATTATTTTAAATACCAAGATTAGAAAGCATAATGTAGGAAATAAGAGTTTATTTTTGGGTATCAAACCAATTAAAAATCAATATCCACTAAAGTAGAGTACCAGACGTTTCAAATAATCTCACACGAAAAATTTCGAACATTTCTTGTGGAAGACAATGGCGCCTTTGTTATACAGGTTCACAAAACAGAAGGATATATTGGCTGTCTTCAAGAGAAAAGAGATTGGATAGATTTGCTAAAATAAAGATATCAGAAGAGTTATTTATTAGAATTAAGAAATCTGAAAGTCTCCTCAAATATCAGTTGACACAGGGAATGCAGTCTTTATGGCAACAGAGAATTCACACCTCACCGATCGAAAGGCTTAATGCTGTTTTTCCGGAAATGTCAGCGAACCCATTACGATGGACGAAGAAGGAAGTCATGTTTGCTGTTGGACATGATTTCTTCCCGCCTATGTTTTCACTTTTTCACTTCACAAGATTCAATCCAATATGTTAGCAGAGAGGTTAGCGATCTTTTGATGAGGCATTGAATATAAAATTGCTTCCTGGCAGCATTATATCCAGTATGATAACATGCCAGCCAACAAAAGGAGAAAAAGAAACTCAATTTGTGCTTGAAGTATTTATGTTTAATTCAGGATACAAATATAGCATTCCTTTATTAAATAAATTATAGTCTTCCTTTATTAAATAAAAATCCATAAAAGAAGTTTTGATGTTTTGATTAATCACTGTTTTCTAATTTATTAGCTTTATATTTCTAGATTTTTAAAGCTTTAGATTTTCTTACTTTGATAAACTTTTTTAGATAAACTTATTTTATGCTTTATGCATCTGTACTCATCAATCTATGTTCGATAAAAACAAAGGATAAAAGTTTCATGGAACTTCTAAGATTTTGCTAGGAAATTGATACCGACACAAAAATATTTACAATTTAAATTCTGTTCCGTTAAACTAACATTAATTCAATTTAATTAAACAGTCTTTTTCTAGTCTATCAGTCTCTTCTAGTCTACAAGATTAATCTATTCTTATTTTAAGTATAAAGTATCATGAAGTATCTGGAGCTTCAGAATAAAATGACAAAGGAGTATTTCTTAGTATTACATAAATACCAGATAAATAAAAGCACTAAAGTTAAAACAGATCATTAGTAGAGCTAAATATGAATAGACCATTATTTTAAGCTCAATTACTAATGAAAATTTTAAAAGGGAAAATACATCGATATTTATCGCGTGATTGCATCGTAAAACACCGTAGTACAAATATCCTACAATATTTTCAAATTCGTATCTAGAATAATTCGAAGAAATGTTGGCTTTATTTCCCAAATAGAATACATCATGCAATGATACTGATTGGCATGATTGCTTTCAAAGTGTATTTTAGATATAACATAAAAAATGAATGAAAGAAATGCTCAAATCCATTTTTGCATTTATAACGAAGTCAGAATATTTTTGTTTTATATGCAAAAAATAACAAAAAGAGAACATATTCTTCTGTTACATTTCATCTGGTAAGAAAAATAAAATACTGTGGCATTCTTCTGTAAAGAAAAACCAAGTAAGAGAGTATCATTCTGTTATTCGCATCATTTTTTCCCAAATAATTTTTAAACAACAAAATCCAGTTATACTCAAATGATCTTCGCATCATATACAGTTAAAACTCAAAATTTTGAAGAGAACTGGTAGATTAATCAATCGTTTTCTTCATAGTAACAATATAAGCAAAGAAAAATATTTTTTAAAAAAATTGTTACGATACATCCCATCCAAGCTTACTTTTTCAACTC
The DNA here is from genome assembly GCA_026289955.1 of Argiope argentata. Classification (NCBI taxonomy): domain Eukaryota; kingdom Metazoa; phylum Arthropoda; class Arachnida; order Araneae; family Araneidae; genus Argiope; species Argiope argentata. The sequence goes on along the minus strand of JAOUZG010004146.1, from coordinate 2,682,312 downwards.
GCATTTCAGCTATCTGAAAATATTTAGAAAGAAGAATGCTCACAGAATAGAAACAAATTTGGTGTTTCTGAAAAATCTTTACAGTCTGCTAGTCAAAAAGAAAGTTCCAACAAAATTGAAGAATTGTTATTCGTCTTTTAGTTTTTGTTGCTCATTAACGTATAAAGGGAAAACATGCTTCGAAGAGTTTTCACCAACAGCAACTAGTTTGTTTCTTCGCGGAGACAAAACAAAATTCATTCCACACTTCCTATGGAAAAAAAAGCGTTTTTACAGATGTTTGCTTTCTTCTCTGCATTCATTATGTATGCGTTAAATGTGATTGTGAACGCATTATATAAGGAGACATTAAGAAAAATAATGTCTTTTTTATTTAACAATTACGTTATTCTAGTTTAAGTTGACTCGATCGCTTTAAAAAGGAGAGAGAGAGACAGTTTTGCTTTCTACGAAATCGCGAAATTTGTTTGTCTAATATTTTATTCAATCTCAAATTAACGTAGAATTTATTTGAAAAAAGAAATTTTCTAAAAAAAATGTAGAATTGTTTGAATAAATATTGTCTTTTTTTCTCTGGTAATCAATTTAAAAAATAAAACTTAACTGATTGTTGAAGAATGACTGAAAGTGAAATTTAAAAAAATTTCATAATATAAAAGTAATGTCTCTTACAAAATGAACCAGAAAATAATATTGTGTACATCATCTGAATCTAAAATTCAGCTATAACAAAATAAATATCAAAATGCCAATTAACTACAAATTATAATAAATATGGGGAAAATAAAATTTTAAAAAATTCGTAATATAAAAGTTACGTTTAATACGAAAAAAAATAATATTGTTTATACCATCTGTATCTAGGATTCAACTGTAACAAAAGTAGTATTAAAATGCCGGCAAACTATACGTTATAATGAGTAAAAAGTTTTTCAATTCATTTTCATAAAGCCATTGTTTAATTTTTTTTGTCTTTATCCAATCATTTTCTAGCTAGAAATATAGATTGAGAATAAGGTATTTTTTTCTTTCAATATTTCCAGCATATTATTGCAATTTTTCGAAAGCCATGTTCTTTTATTTATATTTTTGTCCTTATATATAACTTATCAATTGTTCTTTAATCTTCTATTCTAAATTCCTAAAATAAAATTATTTCTGAAATCAAAATAAAAGTTTTCAAATACAAATGAATCCAAATATAATTTTAGTTAAAGGAAGGTATTTTGTGAAGGGAAACCAATGAAACTCTTAATTCAAAAGCCAACTGACAAGAAATAGGTATAAAAATAAGTAAAAAATGTCAATCTTTTTTTATCCCTTCTTTTATATTTCATGCAATTAAATAAATAGATAACATTTGTCCGTAAAGGCCAATTTCAAAAATGAGATCGTCAAAATATCATTTTTAAATTATATATAAAGTCTAGAACTATAAATAATAGTAGATAGTGTGTCATATAAAGCCATAGAGAAAATGAAACTTCATTTCCTAAATGGTTTATCGTCAGAATTTGTTCTGGGCAAGTTAGCGAGAAGTACTCATTACTAAAACATCAAACACTCCTCGAAGGCGCAATTACATACTCGAAACACAGACAGTGGTACCATTACGAAATATTCAAGAGAATTCTGGCGACTCTTGGTGCTATTATCAAGCTATTCTAAAGCACAGTTCCGTTCTCATACTGCTATTCCTAATCACCCCTTGACTTAAGTTATGTTCTTACCTTTCAGCTGCTCTAGATGGGCTTTGTGATGAAATGTTTGCATCGGAGAAGTGTTAAAAGAGCAACGAGAGAAAGTATTAGAAGCATTTTAACGGCATTGTATTGAAAAAATTCTTAAGATACAAATGATTTTAAATTTAAATTACAAGATTACAAAATTGAAGTAGAGAGCAGCTAATGAGTTTATGATTTATCATGAACACTTTTATGGAGCAATTATTACAAAATATAATTTTAAAAAAATGTGTGTAAAAATGTTTGGTATTACAATCTCATATGCATTCATCTGAAATTATTTCAAGTGCTATTTTTAAGCGAAAATACTTCATTACGTAAATGCAATAGTCTCAAACTGAAGTTCTTTGTATGTCAATAAAAGATATTCAACGATGGTAAAATTATTTGGCAATAAGTACAAATGTATTAAATTTAAGACAATACCTAAATGTAATAATTAATGTACGCAAAGTGTCAACTCTAATCTTGATCGATTCCAGCTAGAAAAATACTTTAAACAATAAAAAAACTATAATTTATATAGTAAATGTGATGATAAAAATATTAAAATGTCTAAACGTTTATAAAATTTCAGTGCCATTTTAGTCTTGTACATTAAAATATTTTTGACGCCCTAAAATTACTGAAAAAAGAAATTCCACTCCACTGTGACTAAACATAATCAAGAAATGAAAGTCACACTTTTAAACAATTCTAGAATATTTAAAGGACCAACTTGAAGAAAATACTCCAATCAATAGGAGATACTTGCAAAAGATGACCAATGTTTGTATTAAAGTAATGAAATCCAAAGCTTCATAACTTAACCAGATTAAATCACCGAGGAAATAACTGTCCTATTTGTTTAGAATGCTAATATGTAAAAACTAAATCTTACATAATGTGACTATTAGGACCGAGTAATATATAAACGTATAGACATCAAAATTATTTCATCAGCACATTTAGTGATTCAAACAACACAAAATGTAATTATTTTCATCGTTCAAATAATTTTTCCACTAAGAATTATATGCCTATCTCAAGAGACTTGAAAATCAACATTTAGCCGACAATTAACATAAATCTCCAACAAACTCCTCTACAATTCTAAGCCTCAATTTGTCTAATAAAATATTATTTCTAAGTAAATATTTAATATCATTCTTTAAGTATCTTCTACACAAGAAAAAAATAGAAATATTCTTTATCTAATTTATAAACAAATATTTAATTTCACTCATCAAGTGCTTTTTATTCGAGAGAAAAAGATAAACAGAATTTTTGTTTATAAGTAAATATTTAATGCCATCTATTTAGTGCCTAAAAAGAGAATTACTTTTCTTACTTTATTCAGAACCTGATCAATAAATAATAAATGAAATAATGTCAAAATATAAGAAACTTGTTTGCTTTATTGTTATTAAATTGTTTCAATTTAATATCTATTCATTATGACTTACTAAATTATTTAAAAAGGAAATTTGATGCTTATTGCTGCTTGATTGTATATGAGTAAACATAAAAATGAATAATAATAATTTTTCGATTCTTTACGATTAAAAGTCCTCAGAATAGAGAATTATCTCAATTTAATATTTCTTAAAGAATTTATCTTTCATATATCAAGTTTCCATTTTTATTTTTCAATCAGTGCTGTTTACAATTAATAATTTATTTGAAATTAAACAGAAAGTTCGGTTAATGGATATGTAAATATTTATATGACATCAAATGAGAACTGAAAAGGAAGGATGAATTTTTTTTTTGGGGGGGGAGGTGCCCTATTTTCTTATTTCAGCTGTGTAACATTTTATGATCGTATTTGACATTTTTTTAAAAAAAAGGCAATATTTATTACAAACAAAGATTTTTTAGAAATTTCTTTGAAAGTTAATAGTTATTATGCTGTTATAAATTAATTTTTAAATTTCTAAAATTGAAAAGAATTTTGTACAGAATGAAACAGAAAAATATGTATTTATGCGATTTTTATGATAATTATCTTTCTTTCTTTATCGGGGGTGATATTTCATATAAGTGTAGCGTATTCACTTGTACAACATTCAGTGTAATATTTTATATTTTTACTAAGTGCATAGAATAATGACAAAAAAAGTACAGCTTTTACAACTACAAAGAAAGTATAGCTTTTATAATGACAAAGAAAGTATTTCATGTTTATATATTCAAGCTTTTACCAATTCATAGAGGTAAAATGATAAATTATTTGTAATTTTTTGCTAAATTATCTAAATTAATTATAAATTATCAATTCCTTAGAGATTCATCCTTAAATTATTTTTGAATTAATTAATTAAATCAGGATTGTAGTTGAACTTACAAGCATTTTTAAAATTCCTGATAGAAGAATGAAAAAGCAAAAAAGGTGCTTTTCAAAAAATTAAAAGAAGAAAAATCTTTGATTTCAGAAAGTTTAAATTTAATGTCAATATTTATATAATATTTCACGACTGTGCAGTAAAAAGTTTGATTAAAAGTAATTAGAAATGTAATTCAAGATGATGTAGCATTTTAATGAAAATTTAAACCATATTTATTTCATTCTTATCATTCTTCCATCATATTCTGTTACATTCCATTTAAATTGAAAATTTAAAATACTTTTAAAAAAACCGAAAAGATCAAGAAATGCAAAATTTAAAATTTTGAAATATACTGAATTCTGAAAATGGGTTACAGACCACACGTAATTTTTTGAATTTGAATAATATAAAATTTTAAATATAGGTTTATATAGTAAAACTACAGTTAAATAAATCTTAATATAATTATGATGTAATAAAACGAAACCAAATTTGTAATAAGAATTCCAATCGAAAGAAAAAAATGAGAGGCTGTAAATATTACTTAAAGGAGTGGAATTTGTTTCAGAATGAAGATGGATACCTTATTATTTCATTCATAGCATTTTCAAAATAAAACAAAAACCAAATGAATGCTCAAAAAATTTCTTAAATGGCAAGATTTAAAGCATAAAATTAGGTTCTAATGTAAAGATTCGCCAATTTTCTAATTATAAAAAAATAAGGTAACAAAGGTTTTTTGTAAGTTGCTTTTTACATCTGATAATATAAGACCTATATTCTTTTTCAAGAATTTTAGGAGTTCATGTAAGCGTCGGTTGCACTACATCATTCATTCCTTGTACTTTTAACCATTTATCTAATGTATTAATGTATTAGGTGGCGAATAACAGAAAATTGAAAAAGACATTAGAGAAAAAATATTTCTTGAGTATCTTTATTAACGTCTATATATCGGTCGATATAGTGTCAGTAAATCGTCTTTATATATATATATATAAACGGGATATTTGGCAAGCAATCCTAAATTCGTAATAAATACCTTCATAATCAAAGGAAACACAAATTTATGAAGAAAAAGTAAAATAGGGCTTTAAATATTTTATTACCTTATTTTCAGTACATCCTTCAACATAAATACTTTAATCGAAAACAAATTTAATTTGGGGAGAACTGTATATCATAGAGTATTATTTGAATTATAATAATTTAACTGCTTTATCACCCTACTGTAATCTAAAACTATTTAGGAATATATTTTATAAAATACATGATTTTATTTAAATAGAAAATTTTATAACTTAAAACTAACAAATAAACGAAAAGAAAAGAAAAATTAACTAATTTATGAGATATTGAGTAAAAGTATCTCATGAGATATTTTTTAAAACAAACTTAACAATTTAATAACCAGAGGTGGGAATCTTTATCTGCATTCAAAATAGCAGAAACAAAAATAAAATAAAATACTGATACAGATAAAAAATTGCCTTGAAAATTAATTTTGACTTTATGCCTTTTTTTTGTTGCTCTTTCAATTTAAAAGATATCTCAAAAACTCGACTTTGTTTTACTTTTATCTATTTAAAATGCGTTTTAATGGACGCTAAACACGCACATTGAATAATGAAATCAAGACACGCAACACTAACCGTGAGTAAAGTTATGACAGAGGAAGCTACACATTTATACAGAGCGACATAACAAATGTAGTATTGCGTTCACTGAGCATTAACGGTAAAAATATCATTATATTTGATATGATTCTTGTATTTGATAAAAACTTTTAATTTATGAATTGCAAAATCAATAACTAGTAAATAGTTTATTTGATAGTCCTCTGCTTTTCTTAGTATATTACTAATCATTTATAATATATATGATACAAACTCAAATATTTTAATCCACATTTTCCACAAAATATCCAATAAAGAAACTTCATAAAGTGGATATCTCGTTAAGTGTGAATTTCAAAAATGTTATATTTTATTATCATGAAGTATTGTGAATTATCATACCTTTAAAATATCAAATAAACTCGCAACTTATATTAAATATGCGTATTGGATATATTTTATAGTAAGACAAAGATATAATCAAAAAATGATTAATTATCAAAAATTCCAACAAATTTATAAGGGAATTAAATTTCCATCGAGATGATAAACAAAAAATAAAAATGTATAACTCAGGAAGAAAAAAAAAGAGATTAAGTATTACTTATTTTCAGGTATTGATGCAATATTTTAAATGTATCTTTCTATTACTTGCATTTTTAATTAATTTTTAGTTTACATTGGAAGAAGTTCATTAATTACATTTATAGGTCTGAATAAAAATATTCAAAGCAAAAAAAAGAAGATATTTTTTGGTATATTGATTTACTACTAAAATCCTTTTTAATGGAAATATTCTACAGATAAGGATAATTTAAACATTGTAATACTTTTTATAACTTTTAAGAATAACCATTTGACATCCATGTTGATAAATTATTAAGTTACAAATAAATTGAATAAGTAATATTGTTAATTTTAAAACCATTTAAAGAATGTTAAGTTTTTGTTATTTATATAATTTAAGATTATTTCACTGATAAAATAAGCGAGATTTAACTGCAATTTGTTATAGGAAAATATTACGTGATGTTTTAAATTTCAAGGGTCTTCAAATAAAGCTTGCAAATATAAAAAATAATACATTTTAATAGAGAGATTCAATACAAAAAGCATCAAGTATTATTCGTCTTTTCTTTTATGAAAAAGATAACTTAAAAGAATGCGGCGCGGCTTAAAAATAAAGTTCACTAGAGTAAAAAAGATTAAACACGAAATACTTTCCCATGGATGAGTTTAAAAACTAAAAGATAAATCCTTCCCATCGCGATAAATTTTAATAAAATGTTTGGTTGATTTTTTCAACATTTAAAATGACAAGTAAAATACTTTCTAAAGTAATCCTTGCCTACAAAGTACATTTCTCTCACCTTATTTTTGGCTCCAAGGAAAACTTTCATAAGTAATCTCTTTTCGTTTGTTGAAATTGTATTTAAATGGGAGAAGATGATAAAAAGATGCTGCAGTTGCCTAGCAACGCGAAGATGATGTTTATGGGATGGCGTTTCTCAGAGATTGGAATGCTCTCTACTAATCTACTGCTTTCCTTGAAATGTCCACTGGGCACTTCAACATCCAAATTTGTCAACAGGATTTCAATTTCTCGAGGGTGAAATTGATCATTTCCGTGTCTGTCTAGGATATATCAATCACCAGAACGCTTATTCATCGCCCTAACGCGCATTTATTATGTTTATGTGTCTGTGGTATAGGAAAGCGTGCACTGTTTTACTTGAATTTCTGTTTGGCTAATGGAGAAGACGGACGTTTTATTAAACGTTTTCGTAAACTCTTGACTTAGAGCTACGGAATTTAATATGCATAAGCACTATAATGAAATTTCATTAAATGTCATTAAAAAGTATTTAAACTAAATATATTTGCAAAAGATTTTAATAATTTAAAATCATTTATTTTTTGAAAGCTGTCTGGAATATAATTCCAGTTTTATTTAAATTTCATCATTATCCTTAAAAATTTTCTCTTTAATAAGTCTGGGTTTATTATAAATTTAGTTTTCAAGGAATATTTTTTTAATACAAACAGCGTTTTTCTGAGTACGTGAATTGTTTTTTATGTTTTAGAATAATAATGAAAATATTTTATACATATTTGTATCTGTTATTTTTTCAACTAATCTCAGTTTAATTAAAATTATAAACTAAATTGTTTGTTTGTATTAAATAAATTCCTTAAATACAATCAATACTTTAAATAGAATATGACTGTGAATATATTATTGAAAACTTTTACAATTTTTTTTTAGATTTACACAAATATACTTTAAATAATGATGATAGTTTTTTATAAGAAAGAAAAAAATCATGTCAGATTTTTATTAGAATTTTATTATCAAAACGATTTCTAGTCCTTAGTTAATGATTGAACAGGTGGTTTTTTTGGTTTAACTATGTGTTTCTAATGATATAAAAATTTAAACCTTTCAAATATATATTTTTAAGATTTTTAAAGGAAAACATTTTAATTTGAAAAACGAAAGGGAATTTTTTTAAAGAATATTTAAAATTCGAAAAAAAAGATTGAATACTACATGATCAAATCTTACATTAATTGAATTTTCATTCAATTTCTGTAGTGTTGGTAAATTATTTGTTCCAAGATTTCTTTTTCTTCAATGATTTTCTTTCAAAGAAAACAAAGTATTCAATGCAAATGCAAAAAGAAAAAAATCTCCTTAAAGATCGACTGTGTTATATTTCTGATTTTAATTACCTACTTTTGCATCCTAATCTGTTTCGTAATTATTTACATACTTTTAAGGGAGTAATAATCCAAAAAACGATAACGCAAAACTATTTGAATCTCCAATAATTTTCGAAATTCAGCTCAAATGTAAAAGATTCAAACCTTTCATTTTATGTGATATCTTGCCAAAATTGTATAGGTCTATGCCTATACAATTTTGCCTGAAAAATAGTATATAATTAATTCAATATTTGAAAAAAATTCAGTGCATCCAAATCGACTATCAAATATTTCAGTCTACCAAAAAGCATTTAGCTAGAAGCTCATCAGTTCTTGCTTCAGTTCGTATGATCTGACAAAATTCATACATTTTGTTGATAATGATAGCATATAGATTGCTCTCTAAATATTGCCTACGTGATAAAATGATGAATCATTTGATTTCATTTAATGGTAGATGTTAAATGAAATTATTTTTGAAATTGTTTTTAAGCTCTTTTCTGGAAGGTTTATAAGACCATTAGTTTGTTGCTCTCAAAATTTTAATGCTAACACTCGCTTAGATATCATCACCGAGCAAGCCTCATAATTTGAAGCTTGTAATCTGTTGAAAGATTTTTTTTAAAAAAATTCAGCAAAGGACTCTGATTGTTTAAACTTGTAGGGATTTCAAAATATTATAAATGTTTTGTATTAATTTTGATAAGTGCTCTGATTAACTTCTTATTAGAATGTTTCATTAGTTTCTACTTGCTTATTGATAATCAGAGATGAAATACCTTTAAAAAATCTAATTGAAAATAAATAAATAAGACAGAAGAATTTTATAACACATTTTTATAAGCACATTAAAAAGAATATTTTTTATTTTAACTATTTTCTAATTTTAAGTTTCTAATTTATATTTCATTGTCATTTATATTATTTTGAAAAACATAAGGGATTTTTTTTCCTGAAAGGAGTATCTTAAAATACAAGAAAATAATTTTCATTCAATAGCATGAATTTGTAAATTATCTATCGTAAGATTTCTTCTTTTTAAATGATTTTCTTTAAAAAGAAACCATAAAGTATTCAAATGGGCACTTGAATGATCAAAATTTCAAAACTTTAAAACATTAAGAAATCAGTTAAAAATCCGTTACGAAATTCCATCTTTACAAACTTCAAAGAAGACAAGTTAAACAAAAGTGTGTTAATAATTTTGTACACGGTGAAAAATGTCTATATACATAGTCTTATTTACTCTTATCAATTTGACTTTAAAATTCTTAGACCTATAGATTGAATAATAGCTAAATTTCTAAAGAGAATAAAAGATCTAATATTGCGTTAAGCAGATCTTTTTATTTACCTCTTACAACTCTGCTTTCAATCGCCTTATCTTAAGAGCAATTGTCTGAGGAAACAAAGATTTTCGTAATCCTGATTTCTAGGAAATCTCTTTGTTCTTTCTGTAGCTGTGGAATCTTGCTGCCTGTGTTTGGATGTATTATTTATCTCTCTTCTATTTCTTCTTTTGAACCCAGCATTTCTCATTATGCCGTGATAAGTAACTTATAATCAATTCGAAAAGACTGCTTGTGTGAATATAATAGAACTTAAAAAAGAAGAAAATACGGTGCAATTTAATTTAAAGGAAAAATTAGATTATAAGCTGTTATTATTTTTCCAAAATCCAATAAATGTATTGATTTGTTTAAAAAGTTGATAAATAACATAGCTGGTGATTTGTTTGTCAAGAAAACATTGAGCTTTCCCATTTTTATAAATATTACGTATTCTAAATTATTTTCGTAGATATATGTTAGAAAATATATATTTATTTTTTATTGTAGAGTTTGATTAATGGAACTTATTTTGTGTTTATGTATTGACTAATTTTTTAATTGCATTGATGTAATATTTAAAAGAAAATATGAGTTATTTAACAACCGATTCATATTTTATTTGATATTTATTTTGATTTATAATTTTTGATATTGTGTGGGCGAAATCAATCTTTATTAGCATCAACAAAAATATTCATAGGATAAAATAAGGTTAACATTTTAAATTGTATTTTTTCTATAACTGAGTTTAAAATAAAAATGCTTGTGTAACAAAAAATGAATTGAAAACACCTTAAATTAAGAGGTATATGTTTATTTGAAAAATTCACAGTCCTCTAGTTATTTTGATAAGCAAATTTTGATTAAAACGTTCCCTAATTATTTTAGACAATTTTTTTGTTAAATAAATTGCGATGGAAAGAAAAAAATCCTCACACAGTATCAAAAAATAAATGATACCTTATTTCTATAAGTATATTGTAATATTAATTTGGTATTGAAGTATTAAAAAATTAAATAATGGCATTCAAGAATCGATAAACTAAAGCTTTAAAGCTTCACCTGTACATTATTATTTTACAGCTCACCTGTTCAAAAATATATTTTCCTTTCCAAATGAAAGCAAAGGGAGTGAAGGGTTTTAAAATGGGAAATACAAAATCATTCTTCAATTTCCTTTAAAGTCACAGATTCCATTACTCTCCTCGTCCAATCCAACAACGCGAGTACGTTTCCATTCCCTTTAATGCTGGAAAATCCATTAAAATACTTAACTCATTTTACACCTTGGCTTTGACTGACATCAGCATTTAGGTCAGCAATCTATCGTGAGCAACAGGATACTTCACTGGGAAAAGGGAGGATTCTGTCGGACTCATTAGGCCAGCAACCGGACATCCTCCAACCCGTCTTGCGAGCGGCTGATTGATAACGTCCAGCCGGACCATTAGAGGAAACACTAAGAGAAGTGGACTTTGTTTCGTTTCCAGAGATATGGGAGAATCATGAGCCTTGTTATTTAATTTTTCTTGCGTCTCTTAGATGGATCGCTCTCTTTCTAAAGCTTTCGTTTTTGTACAGAATACTTGATTACAGATGGTACAAACTCGTAAAAAGAATTTTTTTAATCGATCAGATGGGTTGGAAAATAAATCTTTATTTAATATGGATTATACCTCTACTTGGTTTAACATATCTATCCAAGTCTATACGTCAAAATTCCTGATAAAGTAGGCAGCTTTAATTTCTATATAGTCAGTATCAAATTGTAGAAAGAGAAATGAGTTCAATATTCTTAAATATGATAGACTGGAAATTTTATTTTTATGCAATATGATTTATAATTTCATTGGCTTAGTATATATTGCCAATATATGAGTCAAGACAGATATATTTGGCTAGATATATTAAATCAATAAGCCATATAAAATACGCAGGTTTCATTTCTATACACAATACTTTATTATTGCTGGTAGAAATTTGTAGAAAGGAAAATGTGTTCAAACTGGCATGATGAGTTCGAAAATGTATCCTTATGTGATACTGATTCTAATCCCTCTTAGTTAAGCATATTTAGATAAATGCGTGTATTTATTGTAAAGTAGACAGTTCAATTTTTATGCAGAATACTTGATTGCAGTAGGGACGAAGTTGTATAAAAGGTAATGTGCCCAAAATCAATTATATATCATCTGGATAGGAGGATCGGAAGCATAATTTGACTGTAATGTTGGATCTAATTGCTCTTGGATGGTACATTTAAATGATCTTTGACAGACGCTATAATAGGTCTGATGTATCAAATATATTCATCTAAAATTGCTTCAAATTTTAAAATGACTTATATTCAATTGTTAGTAATCTTCTAAGCAGATGTTGTTTTTTATTTTGATTATTCACTGAATTTAATCTTGAGATATATTGTACTTGAAAGTCGCAAACATAGGAATCAGGTGTAAAATTTTATTTAATTGAAGGAAAAAAGTTATTATTATGTTCTGAAAATACTGACTGTAATTGAGAGGGCATAGTTGAAACAGAGTTAAAACCTCCAGCATAAAATAAGTGCGTAAAAATCGATTTGAAAATACCGTCTTATCAAACAGGAAACAAAACAAATTAATTAAAAAGGTTTTTAAAGTTAGAAAAATACTTTTAATCTTTTAGAGATAATAAAATTTATGAACCGAGTGCACACTCATTCAAGATACGCATTGATTGTTTACTGAAAAACTAGACAGAAAATCAAATATGTCAGTGTCTATCAGTAAATCGTTTTTTTAGCACAGAAGGCATTGGATCTGTCACACAGTTCACTTGTATAAGAAATGTCATTTATAGATGTTTCTTGGGGGAATCTTTCCAAAGAAAATTGTTTTGTATGTATTATATTTGAAAAAAGGTTTGTGACATTTCTTTTTTAGAAGCAGATATACAGAGAAAATACACAGGAAAACAATTTTGAAAATAATACTTCAGCTAAAAATATTGACGTTTTTCGATGCATTTTTAAAATTGTTTTGAAATATTGTATACATATTACAGACGTTAGCGCCTATGAAAGACAGCGAATCTTCACGAGAAGATTTTTTTTGTTCATTTTAGCTTCAACAAATACAAAACATATTAGTTTTTGTCTTGGTGCTTCAAATCCGAAAGGAAGCTAATCATAGTGATTTTGATCGCAATAAAGAATTTAAAAATTAACTATAGTTTTATTACTGTTTGCATTAAAAAAATTGATACTTACGTATTAAGCTGTCGAATATTTTCGCCAAATTAAAAAACAGTAGCCAATAGATCGCCTACTCTCCAAAATTTATTTGCCACGTATTAAAAAGCATTAAAGAATTTTGGTCATCAAAATGAAATTTTGCGTGGTTAGTGTGCTATTGGCGGATTGCCGGTCTAATACGTAATTACCAAAAAAATTTTATATAAAAATATAAATGTCATATTATATTCATATCAAGTCTGGGACAAAATCAAATGCAGTAGTTTTCATAAACATTTGTTTCCCATACTTGACAACAAATTAGCATCTTCCGAGAAATATTACCCTTTTATTCATAATTTGGCTTTTGCACTAAAACTAGTATTTTGTGTTTGATCTTTACTTTCCGGGATCCTTAATCTCTTTTCTATCATTCCCCTTTTTGTGAGTTTTTATGGAGATTAACATTAAAAGCTTGATTCTGGTAAGCAGTAATATAACATAGTGTAAATTAGGTTTTAGTTTTTCAAGTCATACAAAAAATTAGGTTATTATAGAGCAACTGCACATTTAATGTATACTAAAATATTATTCAACAATATATCATGTTACTTAAATGTGCATCTGCAATAAATTACAAATTTAGAACATTTCAATGTGATTGTTCGGTATATCCAGATGCATTTTCCACCCAGACTCCCTCCAGAGCACATGGTATAGTTACAGACGCAGGTGATGTAATTAGTTTTGTCTGTCTGAGTTGGGTTTGATAAATCAGGTGGTCAAAGTTTGGTTGTCTCCGACCAGGGCATTTCCGGGGGAAAATGCCGTTTAGACGAATAATTTACAGATAAATTACGGCAATATAGTGATTCCTATCTTATTGGCAAACACTTCCTATAATTCCATAATGTATCAACTTAATGTAAAAATTTCGATATCTTGACCCTTTTGACCAGGTATTCTACTTATATGAAAAGCTCATAAACTCCTGACTTTTTTATTCCATTACTCTTTATTCTTGGATTAGTCTCACCTATCATATAATGGATTTTTATCCAACCGCTCAGATCCAACAAACATATCTGCTTATATACCCATGAATGAGGAATTTAAAATTAAACATTACATGCAGTTGTAATCCTTTAATTCTTATATACGCAACGTATTCATAATGATTTATCATAAATGAAAAATTTCCCAAATTCTAAACCTTTAACCAAAACTTTAAATTTTAACCCGACACCGATATTACAGAGATTCTGACTGTCACAAATAAGAGAAATTGAAAGTAGTAAGGAATTGTTGTTTAAATAGTCGGTAATTTATATTAACATTAATTATTATTATTTTAGTTCGAAAATTTGAAAAAAATACAAAATAAATTTAAATTTTAGTCTGGAAAACACTACTTCGAAGAATTGTGAAATATTTAAATGCTATGCAATACTGAAGTAATGTAACGGTTTAATAAATATATGTACTTTAGTAATAGGTATGTTTTAGTATAGGCACTGCTAATAAGTAGCCCAAATATAGACAAAATTTTTGTAGGTAGGAAAAAAAGAATTTTAAAGACTACAGAAATTGATGTCATGTCAAAATATTTCACTAAAATCATTACATAAAGCATTTTAATTTAACTTTTGAGTGTACAATATGCATGATTCTTGAACTGAAATGCTAAGTTAGCATCAGTTAAATTTACAAATCAAAACAGCAAACAAATTAAAAAACAAAAGTAATGAAAAGTCTTAAATATCTGAAGAGAAATGCATCATTTAATTGAGGGTTAATAAGTCTTTAAGCATTTATTGTAATAATCCAACACCAAAAAAATATAATTATCTTTCAAGGATATTCAATCCTGAAGATTGTTGGTTATATTTAGGATTTTCCGCCTATAGTTAAAAGAAATTCCTAGGAGCTTATTTATTTTCTTACCATTAAAAAGGAAGCAAAATGCCTTTATGCATAAGCAAAACATTTTTATCTTTATTATGTGATCCCAATAGTAAATGATTTTATGTATTATTAAACTTACACAACAATAGATAATGAGTTTTATACAATTTTATAATACTGTTAAAACTTGCACAACGGAAGAAATTGCGTATATAATAGGAATTTGGTCCCACAACAATTTTATCTTCTGCAGAGAAAAATTGTATAATGTTTCCGTGGTCTTTTAAGATATTTATAGATTTTAGTGTTCTATCTGAATTTTATATTATTAATAAAACAGATAAATAATACTCAAAACTGTTATAAAACTATTTTGTCTGTACAAGTTGATTATCAAGAGAATTTATAGTACGTCTAGTGAAAAATATGATTATCAAAATTTTAGAAAAGAATTTTATTATGTTCCTGGTTAACTCAATAGTAATGATTCAGTTTTACAAAATCACATCCGAAATTAAAATTCATAGTATTTCCAGGAGTCATTATCATTACATCAAGGCAAGTTTTTTTTAATTATATTGAACAGCTGATAAAATTCTTAATAACGTGAAAGCAGCTGTCAGAAAACTTAAGACGATAATTAATCATTTATATACTTTTGAAGTTTTGGCATCAATATTTTCATCTTTTTTCCGACCTTTACCAAAAGTAAATAAGCAAGCCAATATTTGTTTAATTTCATTTTCAGTTAAGCAAATAATTGTGCCATTTGTTGGCAGAGTGCGTCTTTCCTCTAAACAAAAATCGAAACGAAAAAAGCTTGATAAAGAGAAGTTAATTATTTCTTGAGGAAAAATCGTTTTATTTAACAGAAATACACTAATGAAAAGATGCAAAGCTTTTAGGATTCTAAACAGACAAAAGGAAGAATAAGCGATATCAGTATTCAAGCAATTGTTCACTAATCTAAAAAAAGGAAAGTCTATTAAAAAGGGGATTTAAATCAATAAAGAAGAAGCTTAAAAGAGCTTATCTTTAATTTAAGAAACTGATTTGGTCCAGAAACTTCATTATAAGAATTTGTTTTTCGAAATATTAGCAATCTGGAAATGTAAAACGACTAAACATATCCAGAAGAATTAAATTAGAGAATCGTATTTTGGTGAAAACCACGAACATATTATTTAGAAATACAATTTAATAAGATGCACATCAATAAATCGATTTAATATTTTAGAAGATAACATTTTCACTGAATTTAAAACGGTTCAGTGAAAACTTAAAACGGTTTGTATAAAATTAGTAATTGCAGTAAAATTATTTTTAGATTTTTCGTAACGAAATTAAGCGGAATATAATAAGAGATCGATGCATGTTATGAAATTTGTAAGAATTATGTTTACTAAATAATATTCTGTATCTTCCTTCTTACATTCCTTTTTATAATATTTTCATTTATATTCAAAGTTAATTTGTATAATGCCAACATTTTTCAAGTACATAAATTTTACATGTACTTATTTATTGAGTAAAATTCGTCTAAAAATTTAATCATGAAAATGCATTAATGTATTTCATGAAACTAATATATCATGCATTGTATTAAAAATAACAACTAATTACTGTTAGGCTATATATAATAACAGGCGACGCTCATGCAATAAACTGATCATTGCTAATCCACATATGGCACTTTCTCTAGATATAGTATTATGTTCTGTCTATAGCATTATGTTGAGGAACATGTTCTATATACAATATTATATTGCGTTGATGGATAATATACTTCTCTTAACAGATTATTAATATAAGGATTATAATTAGGATTAGTTTACAAAGATGTAATCATAATACATATTTGGAAGAGCAATATTTCAGAAAAAATGTACATTACACTTTGTACTTTGGCGTTTACAGATTTAATAAATATTCATATAAGAGAATAAATTAAAAAAGGCAACTGCCAGCAAATTCTCTCCTTATCCGACCATTATACAAAAATATGTATATATAAAAAAATTTCAACGTTGTTTGTTCGTTAATTTCTTTACAGATTATACTCCATTTGCTTTCTTTAATATTGTTCTATTTTTTATTTCTATTTTTAATAGATTTTTTCGAACTTGATAAATCCTTCTTGTTGTATCAAAATACTGTATGCTATACTTACGAACAGGTTGTTTTATTAACCACTTCACATACAATGACGTCTCTGAGACGCGCATCGAATTATTGAATTAATAATTTTAAACCAGCATTTAAGTGAAAGTATTGAGTAATTTAAAATGCCAGAATTATTTAGAAACTTTTCATTATCTTAAAACTCGTTACATTATTATAGGAATTAAAATAACAATAAATATTTAATATTGGATGTGACATCTAATTAGGAAATTAAATAAATTCATATCTCAAGTGGTTAATGCAAAATAATCGTGTTATTTTGCTACAACAGCTCACAAATTGTTTGCGTGATTTGCGATTTTTCACATGTGATGCTCTATATGGTTTAGGCACATAACGTCTTGATAAAAAATTGTTAAAATATTTACTAAAGTTCACAATACAAAATCTAAATTAATAAAACCTTAAGTTTCTAATTGTCAACCTTTTCACTTAATTTCTTTGTAATAAAAAAATTCTTTGTAATAAAAATTAATTTTAAAAATATATTTACTTCACCTGAATATATTCGAGGACAGAAATTTGTTTCTTATCGTTACAACTTGTTTCTTCGATTAATTTACATTTTGAATTTGTTTTAAATATTTTATCGCATTTGCTGCTTATTTTGTTTAAGGTGTTTTATTTAAGATAAATTATCTAAAAAATAAAATTTAACAAAAGTAAAAATTACAGTCTTTAAATTTCGAGCTGTCATATCGTCATTCTTTGTAAAAGCAGTGGCAGAACGTGAAATAAATTATCTTGAAATTTCTATCATAAAATGTTATGGATAAAACCGCTTACTTAAATTTCCCCTGAGATATCGAAGTATATAGATCTTGTGAACTGAACCCATTCTATAAAACAAAACTATTTCTGTAAAAATTCAACACGCCAGCTGAAATGATTTTGCCCGAAAGAGAGTTGAATAGAGTAATTTATTTTGAGTGCGACGCTGTTTTAAGAATTTTTGTTTATTTTCAAAGTGTATCTCGAGACTTAAGCCTGTACAGCTTTATTTATTGTTTTTAGTTTTCGAGTTAATAGAACTAAGTGCTAGTATTTTTGAGTATTTTTTTTCTACTGAATGCGTACAAAGGGATTACACCATTTCAGGTAGACAATTGTCCAACACAGGAATTAAAGTACATTTTTATTCTATGAAATTTTAGGAATTTTTATAACTTAAAAACATTTAAAATATTTTTACACATCTTTACACGAAATTGAGTTGTATATAGTTTATTTTATTTAAAATTAATTTAGGTGAAATAATATTTCATCGTATTTCAGAATGCTGCGGTGAGATTCGATTTGAATAATAGTGTTGTCGAAACTAAAGTAGCATGTTTGCCTCAACTGTAATTAATAATTACGTTTATTACAGTTTAATTCAAGTTTAATAAAAAAAGAAGGAGAATTTTTTCCGTTTAAAATCTAGTAAAAGACAATAAATAATTCTTTAAAAACAATAAAGCGTTTTTGAATATTATTTAATTGACTGGATATTGTACAAATGTTAATGAAATTATTCTCTATTCCAAATTAAAATTAATTTCTTTCATTTAAATTAAATTTTAAAATAGAATTTCAGAACCTTCTTTCTTTGTTAAATGTATTTTTCGACATTTTCCTTTTTCAAGAATTCTGCGTATAAAAAAATCATGCTAATTGGTATGTTTGGTAAACAGCTTTCAATGATTTCAAGGACCTCTTCTTTAGGCAGAAACCCATGTGTTGGCGTTGATTTCTTCCCAGAGTCTCGTGAGTTGACGACTGATTTTCGACCTAACAAGCGAGTGCATTTTCCGAAAGGGGGAAGGGAAATATAAGAAATAAAGACAAAATTTTCAAAAAATAACAAGGTTGTAATAAATATGACTCCATTAGCGTCTCCTAACTTATGGAAATAGACTCATCTGATACCCCCATGATGCTTACTTATCAGATGCTCTCTCGTGAAAGCAAAGGACTTTGAACGTTTTTATTCCCCTAATGAGGAACTTTTGAGCAAAATTTCTTCAAAATCTTCTCAATCGTTCCGAAGTTATGTTGAAACTTACATGTACACACTTTGAGGCTTATATAAAATACCTTAATTTATACTTTCGAATGAAAGTAAAGTATTTTTGTGAGAAAATTCGAAAACTGTTTATTCTTTCAAGACACTAATTATCAGAAATTAATTTTTTGCCTGTATATATTAAAACCTTCTGAAGTTTTAGATCCCAGAAACATATTATTATAAATTCTAGCTTGTACAATATTCACAGGAAAATCGATTCCTTTCTAATTTTCTGAGAATAATTAATTTTTCTTTCTCTGATGAAAGGGAGTTTTCAAATTTCGTAAACTCCTTTGTTCTTGATAACAATGCCCTATTTTAATATTTTAAAAGCATAATTGCCTGCTAATAAATTCGTTTAATTAAATTTTTACTCAAGTACATTGTGCTATCTGACTGTAAATATGAAGAAAACCTCTTACCGAAAATGCATAATTTTGATATTAATTAATTATAAATTAAAGGCTAAATAATAGAAAAAATTAAATTGTACATTTATACTTTTTAAAATATCAATAATAATGTGTTTTTAAATGTTTTTTCTATTTACTTTATTACATCCGTCATGAATTTTTTGGGTACAAAAAATATTCACAATCGAATTTTAGAATGAAATTTTCAGAGCTTTTTTACATGTCTAATATTACGAAGGATTGCACTAAATATAAAATAAAAAGCAATAAACACGGAGTTTAATATTATTTGAAGCTAAAAAAGAACCCCACATTTGTTACTCGGCTAAAAGTAAAAGAACACATTTTGTTCACAATAAGTTGGACGGACCAGTAATTGACGTGATGTTTGTACAGTATGTGCGTCACCAATAAAGTGTTTTTATGTCTTGGAAGATATTTTGTTGGTGCGATATGAGAGAAAATTCTCCTATTGCGGTAGAAGAAGAGCATTTTGGAGTCTCGTAAGCAGTGTTTACGATCATCACAAACCAACTGCAATAAAAATTTTGTGTTGTAATTTAACGGCCTTGGGAGCATTGAAACTTTTATGTTTTTGACACCTTTTGACAATGATTGTCTCTTATTGCAGTGGAAATGGGAAGAAAATCCACATATATGTAAAAATAGAAAACTGTGTCAAACGCTTTGTTCTATGTGAACAAAATATTTGCGTTTTAGAACATAGATGAGAATATTCTTTTTATATATATTTTGTTTCTATATGAATCTGAACCCACCAATATTCATAAAAAATGAGTTCGTTGATATGTTCAAAGAAATTTTATGGTTATACATTAATATATTTTGGTTATAACTTTCTATATGGCAATACGACATTTCAAGTAATTTTTTATTCATTTAATAAAATTCACTAACCTTTTAGATTGTTATTAAAATAATGCACATTTTGTCTGAAATAAAATAAATATTTTCTTTTTATGATATAAAAATCAGTATTTTCTGATTTTTTTCTTCATAAATTTGGTATTAGAAAAATACCTTGCAAAAATGAGTTCACACAAATTTAAGCGATATTAATAAATATTTATATTTGGAGAATAAAATATAGTTTTTTTAGCTTCGTTGTTTAAATTTAAAACTACTGCAATTCTAAACAAAAATTACTTAATTCAAATGTCTGCAATTCATTTCCGCAATTATTCATTGAAATATATCAACTTCAGTTTAATATATCAATTATTTACATAAAATATGTAAATAATCTTAAAATCCATTCAATAGCGCTATAAATAAATGCAGCTGTAAAATGAATTGTTTAGAAAATATTTCAAATGCATGCTATCTCTTAAACACGCACTGATTCTACCTAATATTGCCATTCATTATTTGCACCTATTAATAACCTTAATTGAAACGGATCTATGCAATTAGATAAATTTTGGTGTAATTCTCCCTTTCATTTTGCGTGATATTCCGTCATTAGTAGTCCTAGAAGCACCAGATATTGGTCTTTTAGAAATCCTTAGAAATTTCAGTTGGCGTTTTATGAGAAAAAGAATTTGAAAATAAGCTTATTCAAGAGCTATTAATTCTAAATTAAAAGAGTCTAATATTTATTTCGAAGAAAATGCTTCATATTGGAGAGTTTATATATAATGTTGTGTATTAATTATTATTTGTAAGCAGAAGGTGGTTTCAAAGACATTGATGACACCTAGAATTTTTAAATTCATTTTATTCCATCACGGGAAGCAGGCATTATGTACTAGCAAAAGCGACGAGAACAACACTGAACGACACAAAACGGAGTGACGAAAAACCCATGAAACTTTTAGCCCTGCGAATATTTGCCTTCAGATTTTAATATAGATCTTTGGCGCATGTCAATCATATGTACAGCTCATGCAAGGGAATCATAGGAATCTTTTAATGGAATGTGCTGATCTGGACAATTTTTATCCCTTCATGTGGGGATGGAAGGTGGGAAATAGGGAAAATGTTAAAAAATAGACAGCGTTTAGCTAATTCAGCAATTTTACAAAGTTTCTGTTGAATTAATTAACTAGAACAAGTGGAATGGATTAAGCAATAATAGAATATATTTAGAATGATGTTACTATAGGCTAACTTAAGACAAAGCTTTGGAAATTAATTAGGTTTTAAATTAAGAGTTTAAAATATCATTGCACACACACACACACACACACACACACACACACACACACACACACAC
>JAOUZG010004146.1:2607473-2660596 GCA_026289955.1 Argiope argentata | reverse complement strand
ACACACACACACACACACACACACACACACACACACACACACACACAATGCAGCGATTCGTCACATTTAAGTTAAAATTAACATTAAAAATTGATTTTATACACCACATTTTAAAAACTATTATGAAATTGTTAAATTACTGTAATTAACTTCCCCTTCAATGGCACTAATATTTGTTTTGTAATAAAAATATAATAATTTATCATTAAAGCTTTGGAAAGTCAAACATTTTTCATCTTTTATCATGCCACTAATGGATTTTTAAAAATATAAAACTATGATTTGTATGCGAGTTTAATTAGGAGGTTTTCTATTTGTTAAATATATATATAATATATTGATTATATATTAATGAGAATTTTATACTTTTGGAAGCTGATTTTGCTTTGATAATTTTTATTTTATAGGAAAGCACACAAGAACCGAAGTTTGCAATAATTTATTTTTGACTAATTTATTCTATTTCATAAAAATTTTGAAAGCAAGGTCGCATATTTATTTTAGATTCTCAATTTTTTTAAAAACGGTATTCAAGGATTTTATAAGTATCTTTTTTGAAATTGGAGCATCAATTCTTGTTTTTCTGAAGCTCATATTTGAATTTTAGACTCTGAATTTTTGCTATGAGGATAATGTGGAAAAATTATTTCATACTGTGTTTCCTTCACAGAGGGAAAAGTACCAAGTTAACTACGCCGCAGATTTCCTAGAAAAAAATATATTAAAAAATGGAAGATCTCACGTAATTACTCACATTTTGTTAATTTCGTAAATCATAATTATTTAGGGCCTTTTAAGCCTTATAATTTTTAAGTATTTAATATCTTATCTCTATGTTAAGCCAATTTTTCTTAATTGTGACAAACGAAACAAAACTCAGATTAATTCAAATAAATATATATACTTTTGGTATAAACACAATCATTCGACCATTTAGTAATTTTTAAAAGATTATTAGATATAATCATTTAATTAATGCATGTAAAAGGAGATCACATATTTTTGAAAAGGAGGATATTTTACTAGCTTCAACATCTAAACAAGAAAATAAAAGATGAACACTTTACAAGTCTTTTTCATGATTTTTTCTGAATGCATTCAGCCTGCACTTATTTCTCTCTTCATCATTCAATTCGCAACTCTTATAAAATTGACAAAATATTCAAAAATGTAGTAACAATTTCCATTTTAGGCAAGAAATATTTCATTTCTTCCTCGACTGACAGTAGGAGCGAGTGGTCGACACTATCTTCTCAGTTGTTTTCTATTTGATACCATCTCTATAAGATTTAAGCAACGACTGACAGGATTGTAAACTTCAAAATGGATTGCTTTCACTTTGACAATAGGATTCCTTACTCTCCTAGCGTTTTAGAAACTATGAAAACAGATTTTGCTGCAGAAAGTTGTGGGTGAAACGTCATATTTAACAGTTATTCTTCTTCATCGTCTCAGTCAGTTTGAAGAATAAAAACTTAACAGAATATAATGCATTCAGTAAAATATCATTCTCGAGCGGTGAATCTATCTCTTCATTTTTATAAACCGTTACAAATCATTATATTGAACCCTTTTTTATTTATACTTTTTCCTGTAAAATTAAGCATTAATACCCTTGTCCGATATATTTAGTGGTATACTAGGAATTTGAATGAGAACTTATTTGGAATGAGGACTAGGAATTTAAATAAGGATTTATTTTGAATGAGGACTAGAAATCTCTTGTTATTTGGGGTGGAGGGAAAAATTATGATAATAAAAAAAAGCTTTCTCACTCCAAGCATTCTCACAAGTTATTTCTTCAGAATATTTTTATAGCTATTTTCCTTGAAGGTCTCAAGAAGAATTATTAGTATTTTAATCTAAATGTACTTATATAACTTTACTTATAAACCAATAAATGCCAGAAGTAAACTTCCTGATATTTCTAAAACTTTCAGGGATGTTTGCACAGATTTCTATAGTGAATCGAATGAACATAAAATATTATAAATTTATATTAAATATACTTAAGTGCACTTTGTTATATATATTTTTTGAATGACTACCTTCAATATAAGTTGTTTAAGAAACTTTTAAAGATTATGAGGATTAGAAGTTAAATGTTCTAATTTAAAACAAAGCATTTTATGAATGATCTTTTTATAAATTTCTTCAATTTTTTCTGCTTTTGGAGGATTTAAAGATGCATTGTCAAACACAGACTTGAATTTCATTTTAAATGATCAACCATTGAATCTGTGAAGAAATTCTTCAGAAATTCCTTCAGTCCTTACAGAGATTCCCGCGACCTTCTAGGTAGGAGAATTAATCAAGCCTGGACAGTGAATTAATAAGGCATTAATTCATTGTCCAGAATAAATTATTAGCTAACCAATGCATGAATAGTCTTTAGAAATTTCTCTCCTCCTTCTAGAAATTCTAAGTATTTTCTAAGAATGAGATCTAATTAAATCCAAGCAATATTTAATTACCCATTAAAATTTTCGAATTCCATTAAATATAAATATTAGTTGAATAGAACATACTCTTATAAGGCTCTCTGAAATCGATTCAATTATATTCAATTATCCATGATCGAAAAATACGAAGATTGCTATTACAAGTTTTCTGCAATTAATATTTCAGCAAAAATATCTGCATTTGATCATTTACATAATTTGAAATCACTTTTTCATGCATGAGAACACAGTTACAAGAGAATTAACAAGAAAATGATTATCCGAATAATTTGATGGTATCTAAGACACTTAATTCTCGACAGAGAAAAGGGATTTCTCCATTATCAGCAGAATAATATTTAATATTATCAGAGAAATAAACTCTTGCTATCCGATGCTAGCATAATTAAATATTCTATTTTAGCTATAAACTTAGCTATTATTTCTGTTCATTTCGGCTGAGAAGAGGATTAAAAGAAAACTGAAATACTTTCATAATTGTAAGAAAATAAACGTTTGGATGATTGTTTCCCAAATAGTTAAATTCATTTAGCTGTACTTAAACTTATTGTTCAGATGTTTATCAAATTTATTTAAATAAATTACAAAAAATTACACCATCGCAGATTACTGAATATTTTCATTTTAGATATCCGGTCTTTAATTATGCATTATCTTGTAGCTGCACCAAATTGTCAATTTGACAAAAGATTGGTGGTATTTTGGAATAAACAATTTTTTTATACGCTCATTTAAAAAACAAGCAAATATAGCAATGCAGTTGCCCATGCATTTTTGAATTATATTATATGAATTTTCGTTTATTTTTATATGTAAAAGTCGTCCCCTTTTTTAAATAAACAATTAGTATATATGAGAATAAAAGCAAAATGAAATATAAAATAAATTAAAATTGAACTAAAATTAGTATTTACATCTTTGTATCTGACTGCATAAGTCTTTATTACTATTAGCATATTACAATTCACTCATTTTTTTCCAACAAAACAGATCATTATAAAAAGCTAAAAGAAAGAAAAATATAACTCTAAGTTTAGATTTAGGAAACTTTTTTTTCTTTTGGAAATTAAAGCATCGTATTCAATTTTTAAACAGAAATCTATAAAATAGTCAGTTGTAAAAAATAAATAAATTTTAATTCAGATTTTTTTATTTTCTTTTCTTTTCTAATACAAGTTCAAAATGTATTTCTTATGAGATAAAAAAAGTATTACAATAAATCTTTCCTCCTTTCTTTTATTTTAGTCTCACAAGTAATTCAGGTTTTTCATTTTCTCCTTGTTATTGGACGACTTTTCTTGATTTGTAATGACACTTTTCCCATTTTTTTGTAAAAGAGTACACTTTCTAAAGAATCCGCCATTTTTCTTTTTATTCTTTGGCCCATTTGTCGTAGGAACTTGTCAATGGAAATATCTTTTCATCTACCATAGTGTATGTCACCGACAATCTTTCCTTTACACCGACATTTTTTTCCCAACTGTGATATACCTTCCGAAATAATAAATGGAATGGTTTTCTCAGATTTATCGAGTCTCATCTTGCCATTATCGAATCATTCATAAATTACAGCGTTTCTTGTGCTTACGTGTTCAAATAACATTATTTTCATCCAGAACTAGGTCAAATATTATGGAATTGGAAATGGAAGAGTTGTCTTTTGATTCAGTAACTGAGGCTAAAAATAATTTCGATTTTGGGGAATTCAAAGGCATATCCTAGACTATAATTATGTTTTATATGCTAAATTAAATTCTTAAATTTAGATACAAAAAATATAATGTTTTAACAAATAGAATGATAACCAGTATAACATTATTTACAAGTAACTTTTACTTGAAGAAAAATAATTTTCTAATAGCAATAAATTTAAGTAACATTATTTTCTCATAATATTAATACCAAGTAGTTATGATTTTTATTTAAAATTATTTTCTTATATTCATTAACATTTTTCCCAAATATTATGGACATTTAGAATTTCCATTTGATAAAGTGTTGGATATGCATAAAATAATTTATCTTTTTGTAAAATTGAAATTATACCATAAATTAAAACTACTTTGAACATGATCAAAAATTCTTCAAATATATTTGTAAAATGAATCGGTAATTTAATAATTAAAATAAGGAGTCGAGCTTCATATTCCTTTAAAACTCCAAGCATGTATTTTCAGTTATTATGTTTTCAATTTTAAGTTACTGTCTTAAACTAGAAAATGTATTTATTTGTATTTTAAAATGCATTAAGATTAATAATCGACAGCTAAATAAAAGTTTTAAATAAGCAAGTTTACGTAATAAAGAAGTTCGTAAAAACGGAGTTTTTTTAATTATGAATTCGTAGAAACATTTTAAAAAATATGTTACACTGTGATCAATTTCAAGTAATAAATCATAGACTTTTATATTACATATTATTAATATGTAAATATTAAATATGTAATATTTTACTGAAAGCATTCATATAAATCTTGAAAGAATTAAAACGACCATCTAAGTTTTCAGTTTTTAACAGAAATTAAAAACTTTTTTTGTAATAAATTAAGTAAAAAGGATTTTTAAAATTTTATTTTTTTAAATTTATAAAATTTTAAAAAACTAATATCATTGCATGAATAGATAATTTATTTTGATGTAGACAATGAATCCATTACGTTAATTCAGTTAATGCGGCTTTGTAAATGTTGTGGAATTAATGTTTTTAGATATAGAAGAGGTGAGCTTATTCATTAATAGGAGCTCGAAACCAATCGGATTATCTACTTAATACGATTTCTCAATCTTATTAAGTATATAATCCGTTTAAGAATATATCTGGTAGTTTACTGAACCCTTTTTACTGTGAATAAACACTTATAAAAACCTCTTTATTTGCAATATTTATTTTATATAAAAATTGAAAATGCATCGTAATAATTCAGCAAATTACGTATTTAGATGGAAAAAAAAAAGTAGCGATAGACATTGTTCGTAAAATGGGAATAGCTATACGGCATATAAATTAAACTAAGTAATAGTTTTGACACTTTCTTTTAATGTAATGTTTGGGTGGAAAATTGCTTCAAACATTGAAGATACTTTGAACAATTTTTGTGCCGCTAGAAATAAAATAATTTCGGTTCATTAAAAAGCGATTATCAGTAACTTTTCACAGAGCTATTTTCATAAATGATGTTTCAGATCATTATATTGGAAAAAGATGTTATCTTCCGCATTAAATGAAAGATAGCTATTACAAAATTTCGTAATAAATGCACTTTTTATCTCCGCAAAAGTTTAAAGAGTTATGAGAAACGGCATTGCCAAAATTAGGACAGTATCTTAATTAACGATAGTAATAAGAAAGGCTACCAAATGTCATGTAAGGACTAAATTTATCAAAGCTTTCATAATGGCAGACATCTTAATTTATATGATTAATGTGCGATGGATAATTTAAATTATAATTTTATGTAGTCTTAAAAGTATTAGCCCTTCATCTGGGAGACTTTTCATCAAAAATGAAATTTAGGAGCTGTGAGGTTGACTTGAACTAGGTGCCGCTAAAGCTCCTGAAGCTTTATTTCACCTTCATTATTTAAATTCAAATGTTTAATATAAATTTAAAAGTTTAAATTATAATTTATGACTACGTTAAGATATTAGTCATTCGTAAGATATTAGTTGAAGCCCTTCAAGTAGCAATGAGTCAACAGTGAATTTTGACGCTGAAAGATGCAAGTTAGCATTTAAAGCCAAAATGATTTTAGGATCATTTTCGTTCTTCAACAGAAATTGATAGGATTTGATTGTTGAATAAGGGTTTTAAAATAAGAAGAAAATACTGAAATCTTTCAAGAGATTCCTTGTATTGAGATGAGACAGGACACACTATTTTTGTTTGGGATATTTATAGTTTAATAAATTACTTTCGGTTAGAAGCCTACAAGTCTTGTTTTTGTAAATACATCGCTTTATTTATAGACATTTGATGAATATGTGCATCCCCAATGGGACATATTTTAGTTCCATAAGGTAACTCTGCTTTTTTGAGCGAAACAAACGATCTCATTTCTTGGAGTATGCCATATATTTCTTTCCGTACAAATAGTTGGATACATTAAGAGGCTATAAATTCTTCTTCTAAGCATGCCATTGTCTTCTTTTCTCTATATCCCAGTAGTGGTATATATTATAACTTTGTTTTCTTTACATATCTTTCAGGTATCCATGGAAACGATGAAGAGATGATGGACTCCACCCTCTCCGTGACACGAAAATAGAGCTACCTCTTAACAGAATAAAATGGACCCTGTAAGACATGTCTATTCAAAGAATCTTTTTTTTCAACTTCTTCCAAGAATTTCAATTGGAAGATAGTGCGAAAGCTCCCAAAATTAGGCGAATCTTCTTTCTTTCCTCCGCTTTTGTTTCTTTTCTTCTTCCCGTTTCTTTCTTCTTCATTGGGAATCAATTTCTTTCAAGTATCAAAAACGTTTAAGATGACATTGTGTACATATCAGATTCTTAGTTATTTATAGAAATGAAAAGGACGCAACAATCCGAAAGTCCTGTATCGGATAGAAAATGTTATTATTTTCCATCTTCCGTTCATTTTTGGGCCTCTATCTATTAACCAATATAATTTATATTTGAATTATACGTCGATTGCCATTTTTTTCTGAAAAACTACCAGCTTAATGTATTTTTATATCCTTTAATTTTTTTTTTATAATTTATGTTTGATTAATAAAAAAATGCATTTCATAACTTTATGGTAAACATTTTATTGGCCGAAGGTCATTATTAAAATATGTATATTAAAAATATATTAAAATGTGTGATATTTTGGTAAAAATTAAGCATTATAATAACAAATTAAGCATTACATATTATTTAAATCGATACAAACAAATGAGTTTGCCACTCATGATAGTCAATTATTTAAAATATAGAACAATTCCTTCTGGCATGTTAGTAGAATTTTGTAATTTATTTTTGATACAGAATGAAAAGGATTCTCAAATATTACCTCTTTATTCAAAATTTAGACAGAGAAAAAATAATGGTAATTAATTCCCCAAATTCTATTTTTAAATAATTTGAAAATTATTATATTTTATAGGAAATATAATCAAAAGAGATGGTTATAAAAGGGCATTTCTTTGAATTTGTATTTATATAATTTATATCTATTATTTCTAGCATTCTAGAGAATTTGCAATTACTTTTCCTTTATGCTATAGTTTTTTTTATTTATACAGATTTTAAAAATTATTAGTTATACTAGAGCATTTAAAAATTATTAGTTATAGTTAGAGCATTCGCCACTTTCATTAAGAAACTTTATAATATCAAAAGCTTTTGAAGCAGCAGATATTAACTTTCTGCTATTCCTTTGTCCAGGAGTAAACCTAAAAATTTTCAAAGTCAGAGAAAACTATAGAGAATAATTATTTATGAACACATATGTTATAATTACTTTAAAAGAAAGATCTTTGAATAGACAAAGAGTATGAAGTGTTGATTCTGTGTTGAGTTTTATTGTAACAATTGATGTTTTACGTCGACGTTGTACATATACTTGCATATATAAATGATAAAATTTATCATGACTTGTTGGTGTAAACTGTGTACCAATGTGTCATATTATCAATGATCTCAGAGATTCAAATATTTGACTCTGAGATGTAATGGCAGTTTCAGATGTTTGTGTGCCGGTGTTAATTTATTGTAAATAATAATCTTTTTTTACCGATCTTTTTAATGTTTTACAACCAAATACAAAAACAAATAAATATATTACCGTATTACTCTTATATTTTTTAAATAATATACCAAGCAAATTGAAAAAGCCAAAATATATGTTTGTATTCTGCATCCTTCTTCTAGCTGAGTAATGCTTTGGGCAGTGTTGTGGCTCTTTTTTTGATTTTGTACCATTACTTATATCGATAACCTTTCTCGAAATAACTGCTGTAAATTTATGTAGTGTATGCATAAAGCTGAAACTGTCATATAGTTGTTCTATGTAACTGCCTATCATTGTATTGTATGATTAAATATGCGCATACTCAGGAGCCAATTCGCTCTGAGAGTTTAATATTATATGGCATGGCCAAATGAGCCATATAAAAATATCAGAACAAAATGAGTAATTGAACATTTATAATAATGTCTCATGGACACGCAAGGAACGTATTTTATGAATGTTATGACAGCGTACAAATACTAAATATATAAGTAAGGTCCTTAGCATCTTACAAGAACTGTCTTCCGCCGATCAGATCTTGTCAACTGTGACCTCATGCTAAATTTGTTTTCCAGTGGTTCTGCAAAAGGAAATTTATCTCAGGACTGTGTTGATACTGAAGAAGAGTTTTTATGATGGAAAAATTCTTGGATCACCTGTGGTTTTAACCACAGTTTTTTAAGGAGTGATCAGTCCTCTAATATCATCAACTTGAAATTTTTTTTTACCCAATTCATTTTCCTCAAGTATATTTCTATCTGTTATATTTGATTTATTATTCAAGCCATTTTTTTGTTTATTTTAATTAAATATTTTATATACAGGAAATGTTAATTAGTTATTGAATTAATACAGAAAAATTATCAGTATAATGAATGTTAAAACATAATTGAACATTCCATTTTTGTAACACTTAAATCAATTTTTTATTATAATAAGAAATATGTTAAATAATTTACAGATGATTGATTGAAGGTAAGTTTTAAAGGGCAAAAACAAGTTTTTATAATTTTCTTGTTTTTAATCATTAATTTATTATCTTTAATTAAGTAATTTCCTTATTAATTATTTATGTATTTTATTAATTTAATAAAACAATTTATGTTCAAATTTATTTATCATAACTCTTTTTCATATCGTCCTTAAACTGCTTTATGTTGAATTAAATAATAAATGCACACGAGCATTAAATGTGCGGAGTGGGATGTACCCACATTCCTAAACCATAAGACTATGATCAATGTTTTCAAATATACATAATTATTGCTTAAAGCAGAGATATAAATACATTATTTCAACTATGCTGCTGCTGTTGCAATAACAGGAATACATGAATATTATTATGTAGCTAATAGGTGCCTGTATTAGAGTTCCTTTTTGTTAGTGGTATAAAATAACTATATTAAAGATTATTTTAAAATAATGAAATATAAATGAACGTTGATGGTCGGAATATATATTGAAAAAGTGTTTGATTGCACTAAATTTATAATTTTCAAAGAAGTTTTAATGACATGTTTATCTTAATTGTTTTAATAGTATAATGTATTGCTGCTTGAAGAGTTTGCCGTACTCATAACAAGCAAGTGTTCTTTAGATATCTAATTTGTTGTATGCATTGTGTTTAGAGTTTTAAGCAGAGTATCAGTAGTAAAAATTATTATAAATACAAGAAATTACTAATAAAAGGATATATATGTCCAAATAATAACTTATTTTGTCGCAAATGTAATATCTACTTTTCATAATAGAAAGTTGATATTATCATGATATAACCGTAGACGAATGATGTAGAAAAATCTTGATGGAGAAACTTTTATGTCATAAATAGCAAAATTCTTTAGTTATATGTTTTAAGTGTTATATATTTTTTTCACCCTCAGCCATTTTTGATGAGTGGGTGGGGGTTACTATCACTACTGCAAGAATGTCCTCAGGTACATTATATTACAATTTCCTAGCTAATTAAATTTTCTTTGTTGTTTGCTTTAAAATATTGTGAACTCATTTCTCGTTTTTCCAAAATTCTTTTAAATAAGTTTAAAACATGAAAAGGGATAATAATTAAAACATAATAAATATAATCGGTTAAAAATTTAAAATTTTATAAGATTTTCATAATATACTTGGGAAACTAATAAATCTTAAGAATAAAAATAAATAAAATGTAAAAAATATTCCCGTGCTATCCATGTCCCCGGCAGAAAATAAATATCAGGAGTAATTATTTAAACTGAAAGGTTCACATCTTTCCTCAAAAAGCCTGAAAAAACTACATAAATTTTCAACTCCTAGGATTGTAAATATTTTCAAAACGCAACTCGAGTTTTCAAAAGATTCCTTGAATAGCATCAAGAATCTTGCGTGATATTGCTTTGAAACTATCTACGAAAAGAGTTTGAAGAAAGTCCTCGCAGTACATTCAAAATTTGACAAGAACCAGATTCAAAATTCAGAATCAATCAAAATTTTTAGATACCATAATTAAATTAACTTCGCAGTTTGTACTATACTGCATCCATTCTTATGTAAAAAGTAGTTTGGAAGGAACTCATCCGCAACGGGCAAACGTTGATTGCCACAGATCAATCTGACGTGAGAACAGCATGGACTGATATGGCAAATGGCATAATTCCTTTGAATATGTCATTTACAATTGAAAACGATGCAATCCACCATAACAGGAGTAGAATAGATTTGAGAATGGATTATGGATTTACGCTGATTCAGCGTTTCGTAATTGTTCCATTTTGCAATGCATTTGATGCTAGAACGTTCAGTACCGAAAATCCTTTGAATGGCAATGATGGTTTTATAATCCAATATTTTATTGAATGAAATTCAAATAAACTATGTAGTTAATAACATTCAGTCAACTATAAGACCTTGACGGAATAATTTCATGTATCTTCTATCGGAGAAGTATCCTATTTGAAGCACTTATTCTCCATTTCAACTATATCCGAAAGTAAAAGATCCTATGACATTTCAAGTTATCCGTGTTTTTTATCTTATAAATTAGAGATTTAAATACGATGGATGACTTGTGCTGTAAGAAAATTCAAATAGTTGTTACGGAACAAATCATGATAGAAATTATTTGCTTAATCCTACAGGTTATTTGCTGGAGACATGGTCTAAAGTTCCTAAATTCTTTCGACTAATTTGAAGATTTTAATTTGTAATCTCTGAATTTTGTTAAAATATTTTTAATTAATTAACATGTTATATTGACTGTTATTTTGAATTTATTATAACTGATACTCTGCTTCATATGTATATTGTAGTGTTGTTCCACAAGTTCTATTTTAACAGACTTTAGCATAGTTAATAGAATTTAGCTACTGTTAGGAAGCTGTATTGAGAACTTTAGAATGGGATTATTTTTTGTAGCTATACATTGTAAATATGCTATCTGAGAAATATGGATACATTTTTTATTTGCAATCGTATGTGTAAAATATATATATCAATGTTGTGTAAAAGGAGTGCTATATAACAGTTTGTACGCGAATTATAACTTTCCTTTGCATTCTTTGATTGATGTTTAGAACTATATTTTATCCATTTTTCGATTACTTTAAACATGATGTTCTTAGCAAATAACGTAAGCTGGAAGCTAACTACAAGGTTGGCTCATTTTTTTCTGCTCTATTTTATAGTTTTTATTGACGAATTAAGCACTACTATTCGGATAGTTTCGGCATTTTGTAAAATAATGCTATAAAGCTGTAGTGTTAAGAAGTGTATTATTACTAGAGCATCAAGTAGATATACGATGTTGTTTTGTAATTGTGTACTGTGTATTGATATAACCTACGTTTACATTCGACCTATTTTATTGATAGACACTTTCTTTGCTTTTCTATTAGAATAATACACCTGGATTCCTTACAGTTTCGGAAAATAATTCAAAATTGCTGACTTGCAGTAATTTTCATTCTATAGCCCCTTATATATTTGCAAAATCGCATCAAATACGGAATTCGGTGAAGTGGCAGTCTTTTGAATTATATATCATCCCACTTAATGCAAATGATTGCATATTAATCTAAATTTTATTGAAATACCTGAACTATCATACCTTCATATCCTCAATGGATGTCAAATCATCGATACGTTAGAGCAAGAAGCCATTGGTGATTTGGCATCCGTTCATGATATGGAGCGATGCTAATGTTGTCGATTCCAATCGTATTTAATTTCTGATATACGGCTTTTTGCATTGTGAGTGACGATTCTTTTACTAAGACTCCGTAATAAAGCGCACTTTTACCCCAAATATCTAAATTTCTCTAAAAAGGTAATATTTTTGGCAAGCGAAATTGCATGAAGAAACGTTTTAAATCAAAAATTTTATAACTGCGATTCTTGCTCAATGGTGAGAAACTTAATGGCATTGAAAATGGTTTGTAAAGTTTATGATATTCAAGTGGTTTGTAAAGTTTATAATATTATTTCTGATACCATTTGTAAATTGAGATCTAAATTCCATTTCACTTATAGAACAGTAGAAATTCATGAATTGAGAGATTTAGAATTCAAATGCTATTGGAGACGAATTGCAAAAAGATTAGTGATTGCAAAAGTTTTATACAAATAAATGCTGAGCTCTCAAAGTAAAAAAAAAAAGGATTGATTCTAAAGAATATAAATATTTATTCGATAAATTCCTATAAAATAATTTGAAACTGAATCTTTATACTTAAAATTGAAATAAGTACAGCATTTGGATATTTTTGATCATTGCTTTTCAACCATGTGATGTATTTCCCCGTATTTTTATGAAAAATGGGCATACACATGGTATCATTAATACTGAATTTTTCGAAATGAAGGCTTTTACTCCCTTTGGCCAGATATCCATTAATCAAGAGCATTGGAAGGAACTGTTTCAAAAGTTAATTTTTCCTGGATGAATGTCGAATACGGTAAGGTATTGAACATTTTGCACATTTTTTTATAGATTGTTTTTAAAATATCAATATGAATGATTTCTTTAAATAATATTGCCATTTTATATATCATGAGAACCATTTCTTTTATAATTTTTCACAGCTAATGATCTTAATTTTTTGAAACCTAATGTAAAATCTGAAAAGTTTATAACTCAAAATGAAGACTGGAATTTCAGTTTTTTTTATCGCACGCTAATTTGAGTGACTTTATTGGATATAACGTTTCAGGAGAATATTTCGAAGGGTATGTTTCAGACAGAAGACTGGAATTTGCGTATGAATTTCAAATTTAGACAAAAAGGATTCATTCATCGATCCTGCATGACGGTATGGTGCTTTCATATTCAATTTTAATACCACCAATTACCACACTCAACTTTTCTACATATATTTGGATCATAAATTTATTATCTGTTTAAGTTTAAACAAATCGAGGCTTTTTAGAAAGGTTTTGGTCTAATACTTAATCAACAACAACATTATGGTACAAAAAATAGTATAATTTTTAACAATAGTTTTTTCCGTAATAAACGATTACACACATCTAAATAATCATAGAGTACCTGCCATTACAAAACGTAGAGATACGAACGACAAAGGAACGTTGAAATTAAAATTCTAAAATCGGGAAGTTTCAGCTGAAGAGTTTAAGCTATAATAAGCGGTAGCTTTGTTGTGCTGTAAATTTACGCCGAACTCTTTGTACGTATTAATTAATTAATTAATTAATTAATTATTCCAAATTTTTTCAAGTCATTCGTTTATTCAAAAGTTTTCACTTAGCAGTTCAATTGGAAAATGCTGCTGTAAATCTTCACATTGCATTTTAAAGTATGCAGTTCTGGTGCGGTTAGTTTTCTTTCTAGTAATTTACTTTTGTGATCATAGATAGAACGTGAACTATTGGTATTATGCTCATAAATAACTTTTTTTACTAAAACTAATGCACAAATAATAAAATTATTTAGCCTCACGAAGATTTGAACAAAATAATATTTATCTTTTTGGTTTGGTTACATAGGCGGTGTGGAGCACTCATTATCAAATTTTTAGAAGCATTGAACATATCACAGCAATGTGAAGCTTTCAAGCAGTTAGTTTAATAAAACATTTTTCAGAAAAATAAGAAATTGTTGTAGAAAGAGGAGTTCAAGAGCATTCATTATATCCAGTGTGTTTTCCCTTGACTTAGCAAGACCTAGAGCGGAATCGCTCTAGCCGAAAACTGTTTTGATTAATAATTGTAAATTTTTATGTAGTTACAATATTTTTGCTACCAAAACGATGAGAAAAATCTTATGAGCTTCTTTATATGTTTTCTTTGCCCAGTACAAGAGCTTGAACTTTATCACTCAATAAGTAATACAAGCTTTGGATGTTTGTTTAGAGCTACACACAAAGTATTTTTCCGTATTTACATTCTTAAGATAATAAAATGCACATTGCAAGATTCTTAATAATTCAATTTTTCATGGCTCTCACAAATTTCTCTATTTAATTAATTAGTAAAATTAATCTCTCTGCACACGATTATAGAAAGCAAACAAGGGCCATAAAACCGCAAATTTATTTCCATAAATTAATAACTTTAACATAAAGTTTTTTTTCCTTGCATTTGTGAAAATAGTCACTCCTTCTAATGTACATTTTCAGAACGGAATATAATAATATATCTTTACTATCTACAAAGAAATGAGAAGAACAATAAATTACATTATTATAAGCATTTTATAAAAATAATTATGGATTTAATAAGTTGCAATAATCATAATTTTCCTATCTTAAGGAATCTTCTTTATTAAATGTTTATTTAATAAATAACTGAGTAATTTAAATTAAAAACGTAAAATCACAATTTAAACTACTGGACTAAACTATAATGACATGAATATTCTTAAGAAATGTTGAATAATAAGAACATAAAGAAAAGATTTAAATAATTTATAAGAAAAGGGACGCATTTAATTTTAGTTTTTTCCTATGTTATTATTTTAATACCTACAAATTAAATGCAATTCACAATTATATTTATAGTTAGGTATAATCCTTAAACTATATATCATAATTCTTTGTACATGATATATATCAATAAATTTCCAAATAGTTAAATTGTCAAATATAAATAATTTTATTATTTTGATTTCAATAAGAATTTTTTCCCTTGATGAAATTATTCAAACTATCTGTTATATTTGATGAGTCCATTTCAGATTCCTATTTGAAAGAATAAATAAGAGCTAGAAGCTAAAGAAGTCATGAACAAACAAAATAACAAAAAGAATTTCTTTCGTATTTGAAATAGCTCTCTATTTCATTTCAATGTAAACAAATAGCATAAATGTGCTATAAAAATCTTAAATCAATTTAATTTACTCAATATTTTTATAGTTACACCAAGAAATTCATTTATATTAAATAAATGACGGAAAAAGTTTTCTAAATTATGGAAATATTTTGTTCAACTTTTTTTTTGTTTTATAATGAAATAAAATATTTAATTTATAAAATGACAAACATTTTTTAAGAATGTTGAATAAAGAATGTAGGAATAATGGCAATATTTAAATTAGGTTAGTTGTTTTTTTAATTTAATGCAGAAATTATCAGATTACTAAATTATCAGAATTTGTATCTAATATTCTCAGTGGATCCTAGTTTTAGAAATATCTTAAGCAAAAAAACAACTGGAAGTTTTTTTACCTACTGTTTTGTTCGGTGTGGTTATTTCCAATAAAGCTTTAAAATTTCTTATAATTATTTTATATTTTGGCAATTTAAATTTAAAACAATATTTTATTTGATTTTATAAATATATCGAATGCAAAATTTAAATATAAGTTCTTTTATAACGCAAAGTTGTTCAATAAAAATATTAAACTCGTAATTTTTTTTCTGCTTTTCGTATACGTTTTTTAAGAAGACATATATTGGCAAGATATTGGAACATTTTTTTATAAATCAATTTGAAAAAAAAAGATGCATTACATACATATCTTTTTATTCTTGCAAATCAAATTATAAAAATTCACATATAATCATATTAAAAAGGTAACGAGATCATTTCTATTTATAATATAATTAATGACAATTTTTTCAATCTGAAAAGTTCGTACTTCCATGAAAGGAGTGACTATTTTACATAAACATTTTAATTTTAATTTTTTTTATTTCAGTTTTAACATTGCTAATTCTAAGAAGTTCTTGAAGCATTAACTTGCATAT
Source organism: Argiope argentata (assembly GCA_026289955.1). Lineage (NCBI taxonomy): Eukaryota > Metazoa > Arthropoda > Arachnida > Araneae > Araneidae > Argiope > Argiope argentata. The sequence continues at coordinate 2,644,220 of JAOUZG010004146.1, read as the reverse complement.
TTTACAGATGTAGGATGAGACTCAATACTTGAATTTTGAAGCTAATATAGCTCTGTGTTTGCTAGTATTTGTGGCATTTGTGACTAAATAGTTGCTTCAGTTTGATGTTCAATGTAGTAAACCAAGTAATGCTATGTAGTTACAGTGTCTAGCTTTTTTTTTATTTTACTTTGCTATGAACCAGACCAGAAGAATTCTTCAAAGTATTTCAACTATCACAGTTGAAACGTTTGATTGAGGACAGTTTCTATTGGACTAGGAAAAGGTGGTCATAATTACAGAAATAACGCTTGTTTTAGCAATCTTTGTTGTGGCCAATTGTCTTGGTCGTCATGTGCCTCATTTGTACACTGTGATGTGTGACTAATGTTGTTATATACCTGTTTTTTGTGAATGGGAAAAATGGGAGGGGTGACAATCCTGTTTGTAAATAAAAAAAATTATAAAATGTATCAAAGTTTTGTCTTTTATTTTAGTATTTTTTACATACTTTAATTTAACTGCACATGATTTAATTCAAAAAATAAATACGTAAAAAATACGTAAACAAAGATTTTAAAACATGTGTCTGAACTCAAAGAAATTGAATTACAAGAAAAAGCAAAATAATGTGTTAAGTAATGTCTTTGAATACAAGAAAACAGTAAAAAATGAAATTGAAACTATATATATATATATATATATGTATAGTATAAAAATACAAATGGAAAAGACCTGCTTTATGTAAAAATGGAAAGACGAGAAAAAAATATGACTCATCATGTTAAACTTGAGTTATTAAAATAAAATATTCAAATACACACATTAAACGAAATATAAAATTGATACCTGCTTATGATCCTAAAAGATTAAGCATAAAATATACTTAATAAGGAACATAAGCAAAAATAACGAGGAAAATAATAATATTTTATTGAATATACGCAGATTTCAGATGTTGCTTTATGTGTAAAGCAAAACATTATTATATTCTTGAATTAATAAAGTTTAGATACACCTCTTATTTCTAACAATCTATAAATTTTAAGATCAAAATAAAAGTATCATTCAATTTATTAAATATTTGTTTGAAAAAATGGATGAGTTTTTTTGACTAATTGCATAGAAATATGAAAGGAAAAAACATTATAATACAAATAATACCCTAAAACAGAAATATTATAAAGTAGAATTAGTTACTATTTTGAATGAAATTTTATTCTTTAAATCACAAGAAAGTCAACATGTCAGTTATTCCCTGATAACACACTATTGGTCGAAACAGCGCGACTTCATCCTCAGAGTCAGATAATATGGAACTAAAATTTTGATGACTTGTTAAAAATTTTATTTTTTGACTCTCACATCATATTAATAATCATCATTGTTTTATAGAAAAATTAATTTTAACTTTGATTTTAGATGGAACAAAACTTTTCGAGATGTATCAAATATATGATATACTCAATTACAACATATAAAAAATTGTTTACACAAAATTTATGAATATACAATAGCGCATTTACTTAAACAAAAAATATATAACTAACTTTGGGTTAGATCAGCAAGTTTTTCTTAATTCCATCTTTTCAAAACAATGTGAAACTTTCATCAACACAATATCGAGTACTTTTCTCAACTGACTGTCATTTTTCATCTATGGCTCACTTGACTAAATAATTATCGTTAACACACCGGACTACAATTGTTTTTCAATTTTATGTTGTCGTTGAATAATATATGTTAAATTTGTCTTTAAAAAAATTTCGAAAAATGACCTCAGATCAATGTAAAAATTGAAAGAAAACAAGATTTCTTTTTAATCTTTGCAAATCAGAGTATACAGTATATTCAATCAAAAAACAGGGAAAACATTTTTAAAATATCCAATATCTATCAGAATAAAAAATGCCATTTTCCATTTCATTCACAGGAAGTAAAGGATATTTATTTAATTGATATATTAATAACAGTATTGTAAAATTTATAAACAATAAATTTATTAATTTCTTACAACAAAAAAAGAACTGTAGGCGCTGTTACCACAAAATATCAAATTTTGATGCAGTATTATAAATGATATGTATTTTATGTAAAGGACTTAACAATTAAAACCCAATACGCAATTGTCAGTGAACTTAACAGCATATTACTAACTTCAGTCTCACGAAACATCAAAACATAGAAATAGATACAATGCATAACATTGTCAATAAAAAATTCCAGTTAAAACTGACGATGGAAATATTAACAAGAGAGAGCATACACAAAGCAAGCTCAGATAATATGCTTCAATAAAAAATAACGTAGATTAGTCAAAAAATAATTTAAAACTGAAGATATATCCAACAATCAATTTTCAACCAATCCTTATATCTTTGTTAAAACCTAGATTATCATTTTAATTAATCACATTACTCAATTATCAATCACACTAACGTATCAAAAATATAGATGATTGATTACAATTGTAGTAATGTATCACGACTTCAAAAAATAATAAATCGAATCTCAAACATATTATATATCAAACATCAATATATCATTCAATCGCCAATAATGAATTTTCAATCAATCCTTCTTACGAGATTGGTAAAGTCTAGATGTTTTTAATCAAACATTGTGTTTAATTATAAAACATGCTAACATATCGTAAATGAGGGTGATTGATTAAAATTGTAATTATGCATCATGAACTCAAAAAATAATAAATCAAATGTCGTGTATATCTGTCTGCAGATAACATATTTTAAGCATTTTTTTATTACTTTCAGCTTAAAATAACAACGGTGCAAAAAGTGATTTGGGATCGAGCCAATTTTTTTTTGTATTCATGCATTAAGATTTAAGCTGAAAACATCTAATTTCCGTTCGACTACGAGTCGGTTATAAAAATTAATAGGAATTTTGAAAATAAAACTTATCAACTTAAATATAAAAAGAACCATAGTTAATATAGCTTAAATATAAAATGCAAAAAAACAACCAATTTATGATAAGTGTCATTAAAAATTTCAAATTATTGAATAAATTTGTTTGATGGAACTTATAAATTAAAATATAGAATATTGCTTAAGCAACACATACAGGAAAATATCGTTTACACACTTTTCATTTGTATATTAATTAATTCGAAACCAGATACTTTAATAAACCTTGAAATAAATTATTTAGTTTATTCAAACTAAGCAAGCTTCATTGGATGTCTTTTCAACCATTCTCAACCGTACATCTTTCACCCATTCTCAAATTCGTTAATTTTCTGCTTCAACCGTTATTTATCCACTTCTTTTTAGAGAAAAACTTTTCCTTCAGTTGATGAATCAAGAAAAAAAAACCATTGTCTAGTGCAATTTTAGGCGATAATGAAGAAAGATGTGAACTTCCTTGAAAGATAGAATGAAATTGGCACCATTGTAGAATTTTGAGCTTATTTGGTTTATCAAAATGCTTGTAAAAATAACACATTTAATTTTATTTATGACATTGTATTTCATACTTCACAGACAATAAGTTAAACATTGCTATTAATTAAATGCTCACCAACATACACATAAATTACATACTATTTAAAAAGTCTGGAGAATAAGAAACGGTAGTTGGATTTTTGTACCTTCTATTATAAAGGCTTAATTTTAAATGTTAACTATTGCTTTCAATATTACTCTGTAATATATCAATATATCTTCAAAAAAATTTAATTTCTCGTGTTTAAAAGAATTAGTATGAATAGCATAAAATGTGTAATAATCAAAGTTGATTATTAAAATTACGACAATACGTCTTGCTTCATGATCTTGAAAGGCATATCAACAATAATTTACTATGACAGAAATCGGTAGAAAAACTCGAGATCTTTGTACAGAACGGGAAAAGCGAACGAATAAGTTTATATTGAACAAATAAATTTAATTGAACAATCATAATCCACCCTTGTACATACAGTTCTGTTACATAAGATATTTTATTCTAAATAATCATAATCCACCCCCACCCCAATTGTTTTATCAAGTTTCAGAGAAAATCTTATTCTGTGATTTGCCAGCCATTAATTGTTTCTAGTACGGAGAAGGTAAAGGAATTAATTACAAAGGGATTAAGCTTGTTTTAAGAAGATTAAAATCCCCGAAAAGGTTCTAAGTTGAAAAAATCTTCAATTTGATACTAGCCAAGCAATTTCATTTTATGCTTGAATGATATAAATTAAGAAACTCTTGAAGATATAGACAGTGTCTAAGACTTTTAATGACAAGTACAAAAACTCTTTAACTTGATTTCGGTAGAGAAATAATTTTTCTAGCATCATTATTTTTTTTCATCTTATCAAAAGAACTAGATTAAATAACCTTTATGGTATAATTTTTTCCCTCTGAACCTTATTTAAAATATAATACAAAATAATTGCTTTGTTTAAGCACTAGGGACAAGTTTTGTGACTTTTTAAAACTGAATGCATGTTCTTTGCTAGGAGTAATTACTTTTTTAAAGAAGTAAATAAATTTAGATGTCTTTTTATCAGTTTTTCGTATGAAGATCTTGATGAGTAATTTAGTCTTAATTCTTTTTTTTAGTTTGAGAAATATTTTAGTAATCAGTACTCAAATCTACGTATGATTTCCAGCATCAAAAATGGCGTCACACAATAAGCTGTATTTGTACTTTTGTATACAATAAATGAATTTTTTTTATAAAACTGATTTTTATAATTTTTTATAATTTTATAATTAAATTTTTATAAAGCTATATTTGTCATTTATAAAGTTGAAAATGAACAAATATTTCAATGTGTTTAGGTAATGAGTACCCAAATCTACGTATGATTTTCAGCTTCAGATACGGCTTTACACTATATTAGAACATGGTAATATAATCTATGATTTTTTTCAAATTTTTCTTATGTGAAATTTTTAAAAAAGTAACAAATACTTCAGTATAATATGTTCAATTTTTAAAAATTTCTTTCGAGTTTCTTTCTGAGATTAATAGAATTTTTAATGAAGTATATGGTTTTAGCTCTACACTTCCTTTTTATGTTTGAAGGTCTTGAGAAATAATTTAGACATTTTTTTAAAACCAGAGAAGTTATTAGCTAATCGATCGCAAAATCTAGGTTAAAGTTTCAGTATCAGAAATGTCGTCACCACACATGGGATATACTCATTTCAGGTATAATTTTTCAAACTTTTTTTATATAAAATATGCAATCAAACAAGATTTAACAATTTTTTTTCCATTTAGAAACAATGTTTTTTTTATAAATTTGTAAAGACCTAAGAGAGATGGTATAGTAATAGCAGAGAAAGTGGGTGGATAAGTCAAGGCGTTTTATCTTAGATAAAGACAAGCCATTAAAATCTTAGTGCATTTAAGTTGTATTTTTAAATCAATTGCTACAAAAGCGAGAAAAAAAATACAGCCATCCCTTATAGGCATTGATATTTGCAAACTAATTATGACTACAGTGAATGAAAAAAATCTTATTATTCCCCAGGCACCATTCACAGTCACTATGCTACTGCTGAAAATGTAACTCCTTAAAGATAGCAATAATATTTTAAGAATTTCAAAAATAATAGGTATATTTAAAAGGTTTTACATACTTGAAATATACTCCATGCTTGAAAAGTGAAATATTGCAATTGAATTTTCATTCACTTCCTCGTGTATTGAAATTTTGTGCAAGATTCATGCAGAGAGCAAAATATTTTAATAAATTTAGAATTCATAATTATCATAATTTAATTATATAGCTGAAAACTGATTTCACATAAATGGATCTTTAAGAAATTTATTTGGCAAAAATTAAATTTTAGATTTTATCGCACTTGTGACAGTGAATAAAGAAATATGTTAAAGCCTAAAAACTTGAAAATAATAATAAAAAAGTTTAAAAGGCTTTCAAAACTATTTGTGTAGTAAAAGGTTGGAATGTTTCTCATTTGAAAGTTGATATTTAAAGTAATAAAGACACGGTTTAATCATGGGAAAAATTTCTTAAATATTTATTGGCAGTTGAAATAATTTTATAAAATTAAAATACCAATTTATTTGGGGTATTTTTGTAGGAATTACGAACATTTACTCTTCCTTGACGTTCATATATTGGAAAAATAAGTTTAAGTAAGAAATTTAAGCTATTATAAAAAGGAAAAAAATAATAACCTATTTTTAGAATAAGAATATTAATAATGCAACCTAGAGTATTTAATATTCCAACAGAATACTGATTATATGGATAAATAAAAATTACAGTAGTTATTCTTAGAATTTTGAAATATTATTAGAAGGTAATTTTTCTTCGCGATGAAATTTTACATCATAGTTTAGAATGTGGATGTAACTGTCACGAAAGCTAGTCGACGTAGTATGATGGTTTGCGTGCAGTAAAGGCTGACAATATTTCATTTTAATACAAAGCTTAGATGTGTTATGTATTTAAGACGCATTGGTTATTTTAAGAAAAAAATAACTAAGATTGTAGTGAAAAAGTATAAAATACAGTTTTAGTATAAAATACAATATAAAAAACGTCTATATCAATGTAAAAAAGAAAAAAAATGATGTTTTTGTAAAATCGCGAGGTTTGAAAAACCGATAGTCAAAGGATATAAAATCAGTAGGAATATCATAATAAACGAAAATATTCCTGAGAATTCATAATATAAGAAATTAGAAAACATTACAATATTCATAGAGAAAAACATTACAATATTCAATTGGGAAGAGACTTTTGTTGTGATCAAATCTATATATTTCATGCATTTGGAATGATTTATTATACATTAGAAATTAATTTTAAACCTATTAATGCCTTAGCTTAACAAACCACCAATACTATTTATCATTTTAAGTTCAATTAACAACTGATAGTTTTAAATAATGCGCCATGTAATCTACATGCTTATAAACTTTCAAAGATGAAAACTGATTATTAACTATTTGAGATCAAGCCTGGAAGAAAATTTATTCAAATTTTCTTCTATAAATTTTTAGTTTGGCTCTAAATGGCAAAAATAGGGACAAAATGATTATAAATTACTCGAAATTGAAGATATTAAGCCAATACAATAACTAATATATGATATTACATGAAACAGAATATATTGTTTTTGGAAAAACAGCAAAAATGCAGTACATAGTCGTTAAGGGGAGCAGGAGTTAAACTAACTTTGAAGCAATAAGCAGTGGTTTCTTTCCATTTCAAATATTTTCTCTCCAAATTATTTCGTTACTATGATCAGAAAGCCGAAACAGGTGTTCCCAATTACCTCGGAAACTATGTGGAAACAGGGAACATGCCCAAGTAATTATGAAAGTCGTTGTAACTCACATTGGCTAATTGATAAATTAATTTGGGAAAAAGGCACTATTTAATGAGCTCTCCAGAACTTAATTATATAATCACATAAATTATAAATTATTTTTCATCTCACTCGATCCTTTCAAATCGAAGAAAATGACAGTCTTTAAATTCCTACTCAGTTCTTTGACTGACCCATTTGCCATCTGAAGAATGCATACGTCGCATGTTATTATTCATACTAAAGGATGTTTGTGATGCTGCAAATGTGTTTGCTAAGAAGCAAGTGCTTTAGACTTTTCCTGAGTTTTGCTTCCTTTGCATATAATTCATAGATAAAGAGCTCTTAGCAACAAGTCTTTGAATATCTGATCTCATGTCCTATAGCAGAAATTAACTGTTTAAGCATGCTTTATTTATCTTTAAAGTTTTCCTGAACAATTTTAGAATGTAGATTAATCATTTCTTTTCAATTATAGAAAAAGCAGCAAATAATATAAATGATAAAGAATATTATGACTTTATCTATAATACAATTTAATAGCAAAATTATTTTACAAGAATTAACACTATGCCCTAATATATTCGCAACAAGTAACAGCAATATGATCACAAGCTATTCAACAGCAGTACTTGTTTATATTTCCTCCAAGACAAAGTAGCAACCTTTACTTTGAGTTGATGGATGATAAAAAATCCCTCACGATGTAACCACAAATTATCTTATCAAAAAGTTAGGCCTTACCACTCAATCTAGGACGGTAATTACTACCAACAGAATGCATTTTTCACGAAGAATCTAGAAGAATGTTCTATAATAAACAAACCAGAAAAAAATATTTGTGAGGTTTTCATTTAACCTCTACTCACTAGACAAGAAAATGAGGTTTAATATTTTTTTTTCATTTGAAATAAATTTAATATATTCTAAGATTAATTAAAAACACATAAATCTGAAGAGAATGCTTTCATAAAAATCAAATCTAACATTATTTATTAAGAAAATAAATTATATAAAATCATGAAGTAATTTAAAAGTTATATCTTTCCTAACAGAATTTTTATATAATCGTATTTCTGCTAAGATCGTATTAACAACCCCTTCTCTCCTTAAAGTAGACATATGACTGTAAAATAAGAAATTAATTATCCTTTTAATATTTATATTCTTACTTTCTCACACACGAAGTATGAATAAAGGAAGTATTCCAATCGTCAATTTTTTCTGTTTTGACTTTCTCACGAATTTCTTTGCTTCAAATCTTCCTGCCTGAAAAACGCATTTTCGGAATTGTATTTACTTTATTTATCGGTTTGTGAACAAGTTAACTAAAAATAGCTTTGAGTTAGGCAGGTGGTAATTGGTACATAATCGTCGCATCAAATCTACATATTTTCATCACATTTCGAAAAAAATCCATTCATAGGGAGGTCTCTTTGAATGGCTGTTCGAATATAAGAGAACACGATAACTGCAAAACGTAATATGTTAGATAAGGAAATTTGCTTCAGAGAATAAAAATGTAAATTTCAGATCCATATAAATATTGGACCATATTGTCAAAGCATTGTCTGTCTGCTGATACGTACTTTTACACTATGTTAGCACGTTAGCTAAAAATCGCAGTGATTTGAATTTAGTATATAAAAAGTTGGTATATATTATATTTTAAACTAAATCTATCAAGAGGTTGACCCTTTGTTGGTCTATACATTCGCATGCTTGTAAATGTGATAACTCAAAATTTCAAAAACTTTAATGTACGCTATTTAGTTGATGATATTATTCTTAAAACTGTAACTCTGTATTAAATTTTGGTTTCAATCGACTGTAAAAGGGCCCCTAAAACAGACTAATTTTTCTTTACTGACGAATAGAAAACGACAACGAAGCATAAAAAACCTCCTATGTGTAATTCTAAAAAAAATGTCTTGGTTTTTAAGGATTTGTACAAGATTCCTTATTTTATGCGGAAAAAGATAGATAATGCTTTTGTTAAAAAATATGCGAGCAAATTTCGGGAAGACAACATCCTTTTGTTTTATTGTTCTATCCAAGGGTGTATTTTTATTCAAAGAAAAGTAAGTGTAGCCATTGAGTTTATTACATTCGATGCAAAACTAAAAACGTATTAACAATCTTAAATTTTGATTTTTCATGCAAAAAAAAGGAATTTAGAATAAACCTTTCAAAAGAAACGAAAACTCAACTAAGTATTATATAAATTCTCCGTTTATTTTAAAGCCATTTTGTTAAATACCATGCTTTTTTAGTAAGAAAAACTAGCAAGGTCAACCTATATTTATACTGGCACAAAAGGCTTGAATCCTACAGTAAACTTTGCTAATTTTTAAATTTTATCTTATGCTGTAAAATCTTTCATTGCAAAACCAGTTGAATTTTCCAGTTTGAAAATGATGATATTTATAAGCTAGAACATGTTAACAATGAGACTCGTCACGCAACATGCGTGACTCAAAAACTGTCCAAAACGCTCAACAGAGCAGACCATTGGATCTAGAATGACTAAATCTAGAAAACACTTAGTTCTGAGATAGTTAGCTGTTATTCTGTAAGAAAAAAAATTCTAAATTTTAATGGCATGTTCTGGGATTTAAAATTATTTGAAATGTCCATGTTTTTCCTTTGTGCTATCGTAACAATTTTTGGCCCAAAATTTTTTTCTTCTACCTTAAAATTGAAAAAAAAATAGCTTTGAATAATAACGATTTTATTTTCAAGCAATTTTAATTCCTTTAATTTTAATAAACTTCCGAAACTAATAAAAAAATTATAGCAAAATGCTTCCCAAAGAAAGAAAAAGGTTATTTATTGAATATTTGATGCAAATACTGCAATTGCATTCGTGGGATTATGTAAAAAAGTATTTTTTTAATTTATTTCAAAGCTATACATTTACCGTGTTTTATAATTTGATCATTGATTTGAATATTTCCTTTTTTGATTAACTAGTACTAGTATTTCGGTTTGATTAACTAGTACTATTTCGGTTAACTAGTACTATTTCTTAAATATTAACTAGTAATATTTTAAGCTAGTACTATTTCGGTAATCTGAGTAATGGAAAATTCATTATGAGTAGAATGCTACGCAAATACTTCCAAATTTCAGTTAGAGAGTCGAATCTCGTTATTCTTTCCATCGGTATGAGAGAAAAAAGGAATTCATTTCTCATCCATGAATAGAATGTGTATTCTTTTTCGATCGTTTAAAGCCAAATCAAGTTTCGAAGCTGATCATGCACTAATACATCCAGTTCAACTACAACTCCAAGCTGATGAACAGCTTTAATCAATTTTTCTGAAGCAGTAAAAATATGATTAAGATTAATCGATACAATATAAATTATGTTCTCTCTTTAGTGGCAATTAAAGAGAAACTAATTTTCCCTGCGATTTTTTTACTTATTCCGCGCCTATTTGGAGGGAGGGGCACCGAGAGAATATATAATGTCTGAGTGGTACAAAAAGAAATATTTAGTGGGTGTTCAGAAAAAAGTCCTTACATTTGGGACGGAGTTTAATTTACCTATGAGTCTTAATACACTGGGGTTTGCTGCCCTGTGCTTTGTGCCAGATTCTGCTATATTAAACTAGATTTCAGACTTTTTTGTATAGACTTAAAATGATTTGATGTAATTTATTTAAGATAAGACACTTCCTTTTGCATTTATATTGCTGCAGTGGAAAATTCTTTTTTTTTTTGTAATGTTGCTGTGGAAAATAAATTCTTCTCTGTTTATTTAAAGATGTTTAGCTTTCGAAATAATTACGAATTTCTTACCTAAAAACGAGAGTTAATTTTATTTGTAAGCGGACCTTTAAAGCAATTTCACTTAAGGTTGAAATGGTTCTTCAAATACACGCTGACTTTTTTTACGAGGCCACAGCTCTCTTATCCTGAATCCTTTTTTTTTTCCAACAAGTATTCTCTTTTCAATAGCGAAGAAACAGTATTTGTAACTTAACGATTTTTCTAATCGTTATTTTTTTTTATTACCTAAACAATTATTTCCTATAATTAGCTTCTTTTGAATCTTTTCTAAACAAACTTCTTCATGGTAATTTGAATTACATTTATAAAGTGTAGTTAATAGAAAAAAAAAGAATTTCTAACCGAGACATTTATTTTTATGAGTAGTAAGGAGAAAAAATAATGTCGCTTCAACGACATAAAACAACAATGAAAGGAATTAACCTGTCTAATTATTTGAAATGGTATCTACTAAATCTAATGTCTTTTGATTAATTTGACGACACATAAACATCACTTAATTTCGGTAATTAGGTTATTAGATTAAAAAAAAATATTTTATGCATTCAATTATTTTATAACTGTAATTAAAATATATTGAGATACTGTGAAGATACACGCGCATTTCGAGTATTATGTACAGTGTCCTTCTTTAACAGACTGAAATACACAAAAATGTGAATTTTTATGGAAGTTCATTAAATTCTGAAATAAATTTGAAATGTAGACTAAAGTATTATCGTTTTAAATTGGAAAATTTTTGAAGGATATTATTCCTAATGGTAATTTTATTTGATTAATAAGCCTCCAAAAGAATGTGACGTTAATGTTATTTCATTCTTTAGCAGATATCAGCAATAAAACGCATCTCTGGTTGGAACATATGGGAGGCAAAATCCATTAATAATAAATATAGAAATGATATTTTTCTGCTTAATAAAAATTGGGGTATTTAGAATGGAATATGAAGCTATAAAAAAACTTTTTATTAATCAAAAATAACAGGATTAAAGACTGTCTTTTTGTCATTTTTGTTTAGTAAAAAATAATTTTTTTTTAAATATCTCCGTATTCATTCTGGAATATTCTCTAACTTTTTGTAGTTGTTAAAAAGACAAAAGACCTTTTTAGTTAACCTTAAATGAAAATAAATATGAATCGGAGATCATAAACTTTCTTAGAATACACAAGATGAATGCTGACATATTCCAAAATCTATGATTATTATTCTTAAAAAATTGTAAATACCCTTATTCTTCACTAAAAAATTAACGTACCTTTTTTTATTTTTTACTGAAAAAAAATGCTATCAGGGTTTCGAATAATTTGAGATTGCAGTGATCAACAGGTTTAACGCATTTTCATTAAAATACTGCAGGCCCTGGCACTGAAAGAAGAAAGATTTCCACAAATCTTTATTGGAAATATAAAAGAGAAACATCTATATACATTTCTTTGGTAAAAAAAAGCTGTAATCAGTTTCATGTCTTATAAAGTTACTTTAATTATGTGTATAGTTCCTTTGTGTCTTATGAATTTCATTTTAGCTTAATTAATGCTACAATGAATAAGAAAGATGCAAATATATCTAATTTATATAAAAATAGTTTTAAAATTAGCAGGAATTATCGCCCCGAAATTTTATATCCTACTTTCCAATAAATATTTTATTTCCCTCCTTGTTCATAAAACTGTGGAATTTAAATTAAGGCCGCGAATACCTTGCATGGAGGTAGGGAATAATAACCACAAAATATAGATATATTTGGTGAGTATTTTATTGAATACTCCCCAAATCTACTATTTAGTAATACTAGAATCTAGTATTTTAGTTGAATTTCCTATTTAATTGAATCTAGTATTTTAGTTGAATCCAGGATTTTATTGAATCTGTTCTAAAACATGTATTTTCGACGTCTTTTAGAGGACCTATTGATACCAGAATTCGATACAGAGCTACAATTGCAGATAGTAGATTATATAACCGAATTTGATTGATTTAAATCATTGTATATTTTACATATGAGGTATATACCGATAGACTGCATTCTGCTTGAGAGATTTGTTTCAGCATTTAATAAGAATCTATACATCTGATGCAATTTGTATATTAAATTTTATCTACCATGCTTTGTTGTGCTTTGAACTTATCTAGTTCATATATCCTCAAACAGCCAGACAAACAGACTGTATCTTAATAGAATTAATTCAAAAGTTGATTTAAAATATACACATTTGGTTTAAAATCCGTTTATCAAATTTCCCCCACGTTAGTTCCAAATGCCTTTTAGCTATCTTGTTTAAAAGGAAACAAACATAATACCAAAAATGTGTTTTTAGGGATAAGGAAGATCCGACACTTGGATAATTGTCAAAATCTGGAATTCAATTGTTTTGAATATTACAATTTTTTATCTACACTTTGTATACGAGAAAGTAAAAAATAAAATGTACATTATAAAAATTGTTAAGTATTTTAATGCTATATACTTGATCTCTTAAAACAGATTACATTATAATCTCTTAAAGCGTCATCTAGAATAATCCATTTAAAAAAGTTATACAGACATCTTCCTTATCGCTGGTTCTTCATATTATATTTTTGGCAAACGATCTAAGCTACCGACATTTCTAATATCATTCGAATATCTTTTTCAGATCGGCATCTTGAACGAAGCAAAGATACATTCACCCTAAAAGGTTCATCATCGTCAACCCATTAATCATCTGGTAAGGAGAGGTAAATTTATTTTGCTCCTCTTGGATTGCGTGCCGTTTCCTTTCAAAAAACGATTTAAATTCCTTAGTCTTTAGGTGTGGATATTTTTGCAGCTCTTTTGGAGAAGTCAGAAAACGCCTGCCACAAATAATTTCCTTCTCTTGAAATTGTTCATCATTACAGCATTTGCGAAGAAAAGTACTTGTAGCTTTGTTGGGAACATCGAAGGATTTAAATATTTTTGTTAATAAAACTTTGTAAATGATAAATAATGTAAATTAAAAAAGTCTTAATTTTCAAGTGTAAAATTATTTAAACAGCTTAAAAAATTATTAATCTATTTAAGATGAAATTTTGGGCTGTAATAGTTTAATTAAGAACGGTAGCAAAAAGTAGCACAATTAAATTTGAGAGAATTAATTTAAACAGTGTTTATAAATAAGGTGCAAAGAAGATTTGAAAATATTTTCTTCTGAATAAGTAATAATATTTTATGCAATTCATATAGAAATGACTCCCAGCCTCCAAAGACAAACAGATTTGGCTAACATGAATCAATTCTATAACCCATCAGACACAAATCAAGATATTAAAAATTGTGGTCACCAAAGTTCAGTTAAAGCGAAGACCCATTAATGAAAATGTGAAGCACTTGGCAAAATTATCACCTGGAATCGGCAAAGATCTTCAAATCCTTACTTATATCCTTTTTCTGGAAAAATATAGAGCAAAATCTATTAAAATAATTAGAATCATAATCGATAGACTCCTCAACTGGGAAGAAGGTCAAAGATCTTATTCTGATACCTTGTCACGAGCTATTGACCCTAAATAAATATTTGGTTTATTTTGTTACTGGGCGTAGTCCATTTATAACTCAATTTAACTTCTTTATATTTCTTCTGCTTCATTATGCTTATACAGTGCCAATGAAGACGCCGTTCATTATGTTTTTTGAATATAGATCAAAACTGACTTTCATTTAATTAAATCTTCTATTAATAATAGCAATAGTCAATTTATTTTACTCTGATGTTTAATAGTAATCTGTTGAAATAAATAAATATTTGGTTTATCCAATCGTTGGGCATAGTACCTTTATAATTCAACTTACAATGTTTTGATATTTCTTTTGCTTCATTTTGTACATACAGTGCCAATGGTGACGCCGGGAATTTTGTTTTTGAATGTAAACTAAAGTTAGTTTTCATTTAACTAAATGTTGACTAAATAACAAAAGTATTTTTTTAGGTACTAGGAACATTTTTAAAAAAGAAGCGTTGTTGCAGAGAATCAGTGAATTTCAAGTAATTTTAAAGAAAATTTGCTCCCTGAATGCAAATAATGGGATTTAGATTTTTGAAGGAAACACAATTTTATTTATCTTACTGTTTGTGCCGTTTTTTTTGTTTTGTTTTTAATTCTGGAATTCGCTTCTATTTTTTTAAAAAAGTTTTAAAGTAATTTTCATTTGTCGTGCTTTTCCACAGCGGCTTTCATATACAAACACTGTTTTCGGTTGTTTGAGTCGGAGAGGCTTAGAAAAATAAATAAACATGACGAAGATATCTTTTATTTAAAGTAGATTTGCTAAGATTATGAAAACCGAGTATCCTGAAGTCACCCTTTTATCCCAGATTTGCCCTTTGAAGGCGAATACTCAATCATGCAAACACACATTTACGATTTAAAATAGAAATTATGTTTCCTGTTTATAAATAGGTTTTTGACTAGCGGCACGGATACTGAGAATCCTAAATAATTTTTCTAATGTTACAAGTGCCACTTCCCCTACAATGGAGAATTACACTATACCGATAAGTAAATAAATAAATAAATAAAACCTCCTACTTACTTCTAATTTAAAAACTGTGTTTTAACTACTAAGCATTTTTTAGTTGGAAAATCATGTCTAAAGAAACATGACGTTATCTTTGAAAACCACAAAACATAAGGCCTTTTTCATGTTTCTGTAACTTAACATAAACCATTACATATTTTTGTTGTTCAAATTTAAACTGTGCTGAAAATGCACAAAAATAACTTTTAAATTAATTAGTAACTTAAAAATACTATTAAATTATTTTAAGGAATTTTAACTCCATTTCATCATTTAGTCTAAATTCAGCTGCTTATTGCTGCAACCAAAAAATCTCTATATGTCTAAAATATTTTTAAAAAATCAAAGAAACGTTTTCTCAGTCGTAACTATCAATTAGATTTTACCAATTTTTCTTTTAAGTGTAAGCTCATGATTACGTTATATTCATTAGCGGTTTTCTGCATCTCATCGAATAAATTTTTCAAGAGAAATCTGATCAATAGTTACGATTATTTAATGAAGTCTTACGAAGTAGTCAAAAACACTACTTCTTTGCACATTATTTATTATAAAAAACATTGACAAAGTCTTTTAGATACAACCCCACCAATTTTTTTGTCCAATTCTTATTTGATACGACAGCAATGATTCCTAGATTTACCTATCAATGGTCCCCTGCATCCTCAATTTTTAAAAGAGTTATCCAAAATACTATCTTATAACTTAATATAGCTAAAAACTGCGGGTTTCCCAACCTCAACCACAGTACCGGTTTCAACAATTTTTAGTTCATATAAAATCGGAGAGAAATTAGATACACCATTAATGGAGTCAGTCTCTTACTAACGTCCATTGTTGATTTATGGTGAAAAATATAGTTTTGACATAGCATCCATCCCCGGATCTCAAAACTAGACTAATGAGTTAAGTCTAAATAATGTATGAATATTTGCGCGTATAATTTAAAGTAGTGATTTTTTTTCTTATGGGATATAGCTCAACAAATTTGACTGACATAATTAAACTGGGATTATTAATATTATTAAGTATTTGTAATATTATTTCTCTGCGCAGTGAATCTTCCGATAAGGAAGAAATTTAAAGATTTTTTAATAGCTAGTGAATGGATGCCGGATCAATGACTCCCGGTCATGGTGACAACTTTGGTGCTTATTTGGGGACTTCGAGAGAGAGAAAAAATTATTAAAAGAAAGAATTCTGGATATTCTAGAATCTTGACGGTATATCCATAAGGTCTCGAGTTCCGAGGTTCTACAATTTCCGTTGACCGCCCCGAGAATTATTAAAGCAGAAGTCTCGATTCAAGAGGGATTTAGTAGTCAAATTGATTCAAATAGTCAATTCAATAATCAAGTGAATTATCTTTTTCGACTGCTGACTTCTAGTTAGTTTTCTCTAATTGTTTTGTTCTGCTGCTGTTATTTACTAAGGATTTGCCACTTGAGTCTCCTAAATACTATTTTACATATGTTTTGTATGATCTTTGGCGTGTTTTTCGTGTTTTCTCGTAGAATAAGAATAGTTATCGTTTACAGAGCCTGTCGATCTTTTCAAATATCCCCTAGACAGAATTTTTCAGAACAATATGGTTATTGAGTATTGGCCATTGTACGTGGCTACTAAGTAATAATATAATTTGTTTTAATAATATTCTTTTCTTTTGAATATTTTAAATTATCGAGAAAAACGTTTCAAAAAATAATGCATGCGTCATTCTTTTAAAATAAGATACATTAAAAGATTTAAATAAAATAATTCATTTAAGCATAAAAACATTAAGATTCCATTTTCATCAGTGAAACTTTTGATTCAATTTAAAACTTTTTCAATAAAATAATAATTAGGAATATATTTTTTACAGCGGTAATATGTGAAGAACTAGAAATAATTAAAATAAAACTCAGAAAAAAAAGAGAGATTTCAGTTATTAATATCAACATGATTTAATCATAAATTTACCTTTTTCATACATCTTACAATTATTGCTCTGAAAAGATCTTTTTTTAGGTTGATAGAAATACAATCATGTTGCAAGCAAATATCTTTTTGATGATCCAAATTTCTCTCCCAAAAATCTACGTATTTTTGAAAAATAAAGAACAGACCCTTAGAATAGATTGAAACAAGTTTCTGAAACGAATTTGATACTTGAATCTGAAAAGTCCATCCTTAGAGGATAATAACAGTCATTTCTATCAGATGTAGAATTTTAAATCTCTTTAAGATAGGATAGTTTTAAAGGTCACGAAAACTATAAAGATTTTTCCTTTCTTGAAACAGAATCGTTATAGAATTAATGAAGCAGGGCTTCAACCGTGTGAGAATTTAAGACTTTTAGATAGTGATATATTATATGTTTTTGAGAAAAATATTCTTGACTTAATGTTTCAAATGTATTAATGTAATAACTCTTTTTTGAATTCATGTTTAAGATTTTACTTTTTAAAATAGAATTCAAAAGAAAAGAGCAATTTATTTTTGTGAGAATTGAGACTTCTTAGTATTAAAATGTCTGGTTAAGAACAACTTCTCTAATCTTATATTTCAGCTTCAAAATTCAGAGTTCCTTTCATAATGATAGTTCAGGAATACAGATATTTTGAAATCAAGCAATATATAGGCTATCCACTTTCCCTAAGATGTTTTAAATATTTAGATCCAGATAAATACTTCCAAATGAAAAGATCATTAAAGAATTACAATTCATATTGTTTCGATCAATGAATACTCGAAACTGCGAATTCTTAAATTTTGTACAGTTTTCTGAACGTTTCATCATATTTATTAAAATATTCTTAACCAATTAATTATATTAAACAAATAACCAATTATGCATATTAAACAAAAAGTTCCATTCTTCTGAGATAAAAATTGATTGAATTATAAAGATTTGAATTCATTATTGTTGACCAATCAATGATTACCTCAAGGCAATGGTGTCCATTGATTGGAAGATATTTTAGAAAGCCTCTGAAATGGTCTAAAATCTTTCTAAATTATTTTTGTCGAACCTTAAAGATTCAGTCAGTTTCGGCAGCAGAGATGTATATTGCACTCATCTCCATAAATCAAGGATAATGCAGATTCAGTTATAGAAAATGTCAGAAGCGTTTTTAGAACTATTTCCAATAAGATCTCAATCTTTTACACTTTTATATAATTAATTACGTATAAAAATAAATTAAAATTAAAAATACAAGAAAAAGATAAAAATTAAAACACTTTTTATCAAAAGTATTACCAATGATTACATGAATATTTAACATTCTAGCAAAATATTAAAGATACATAATAAGTATGAATTTGCGTGTTTTATTTAGAGTAATTTTAATTAATAATAAAAAGAAATTTTCTTCTAAAGAAAGTTTATATAAGTCTTCAAAATAAGACTGAAAACAGGAAAGCTTCCAAATTATTGTAAGCTGGTTTGTGCACACTAATACGTCTTCAGTGTGAGAGAGCTCGATTCGAATTGAAGACTCTAGTGTTTATAAAAAGTTTGAATTTCCCAGTCATGTTACTAGGAAATGAAGCCGATTATTATTTATTGAATGTATCAAAAATTTAAAAAAGAACGCTTATGTCAACACTTGTAAAAAAACAACGTAATTTGGAGATCAAAACAAAAATCGTAAATTTGTGAGGCGCGGTAAAAAACAGAAGGAAATAATGTCGCGATACATATAATAAGAAAAGAAAAATTGTTCCATATTCATCATATAAAAATTTCAATATACCGTAAAAGGGATTTCAATTTATTTTACTTAAAACATTTGTTTTCAATTAACTGTTAGGACTTTCTTTCTGGCTTTCACAATTTACGTTAATTTTCTCATTTGAATACACTTATAAAAATGTGTGTTTATTTTTTTCTGTTTATCAGTGTTTCCATGCATAAGTAATCAAATTTTTTGCGAAGTATTGTAATTCACTACTGAATATCAGAGGAAGAATTTATTTCTTCATTTTACTACGCATAATAAATAAACATTAAAATACAGGAAAAAATGAAATTATAAATTTTAATTCAATATAATCTTATTTCAAGTAGATTTTTTAAATTGCATTTTCGATTTTTGCCTGAAATAGTTAGATGCATTTTTAAAAATATGTTAGTTTAACAAGAAAAAATTATAGAATTTGAGACGTAAACTCCAATTAAAACATATTAATTAGTTCCAGAATGCATTCGTAAATGAATTTCTACGAGTTTAACGAAGCAGATAATTATATAAAAACAAAATTCAACCTCCTAATTTGTTAAGAAGACTTTCTCATTTTACCTGTTGCAAAATCCTTTTAAATTTAGTAAATACTTTTTATTTAACATATTATTGTGGTTTATGAATTATTTTCAAAATTATATTCTAAAGACTTCAAAACTACATGAGAAAATATAAAACAACTTCAAATAATTTATTACAAATTTCATGCATTCTAATTAAATCTCATTTTTATTAATTTTAAAAAGCATTTAATTATTATTCTTGAAAGAGGAAATACTTAATATTTTAATAATTTATTACTCATTGATACAAATATTTAAAAAATCTTGAAATCGATTGTTTCTATAATTTTTGACAAGATGTTTCCGATCATGTGCAAATAAAATTTTATTTAATTCATGAATTAAATGATAATTAATATCTGAAAATTTTTATAGCAGAATATTGCGATCGAAATTAGAAAGTGAAGATTCAAAATTCTGTCACATGAGAATAAGGGAAACTTCGATTGCAAAATTATAAAACCAACATGAAACAAAACAAATGAAACAAAATTTTGTCAAAGAAATAAAGCCTATATGCTTGTATTGTATATTCGAAAATACTACACACACATTTTTTCAAAAATATGTAATTGTTTAAGATTTATCGTGTATTGCAGTAAAGAGGATTATGTTGATAGCTCTGTTTTAACGTTGCCTTTATATTGTTAATTTTCATGAGAATCATTATTTTAATTTATTTGATTGGTTTGAACAGCTAAAAAACAATGACAAATTCTTATAAACTTGACGAGCTTTAGTAGAATGGCAAAACTTTTAGAATCACCCTGAAATACAGTATGCATCAAAACCATAAGACATCAAATTCAGTTCTTACAAAATTTAATAGAAAAAAAACAATAGAGATTTCACAGTGGACTAAATATTAATATCTTTTTAAGAAAAGATAAAAAAAATTACATAAATAATTATTTAACCCAGTTTATTTTTCATTGTATCATTCTAGGAAGAAATACCCGCGTACAGAAGAAAAAAAAAGTATAAATAATTAAAAGGCCGTATTATCTTTCTGATATTCAGTTACTTTTAATAGAAATGGAAATACTTTTATCAATTGAAATCACTTAATATGTATGAGAAACTCAAATCAATGGATTTTATCCATACATTTCTCTATATGAATTTTTATAAATTCCTGTTATATCAACTTACATTAACAAATCAAGCCCTTACTAAAATAACAAGATTTTCCTTATTAAAAGAAGGACAATAAACGAGTTTTCCTTTAAGATGTGTGAAAACAGTTCTTAGAACATTATAAATGCACGGCTAAAACCATTGAATTTTTTTTAATTCAAGAGAAATAACTGAACTCTATTGCTTTGAGAAAATTATAAATAATTTTTGAAATACATTTCATATTATTTTACCCAAAGAAAAATTGTAGTTAGCATAAAAATGCATTAATACAATTTTATTTTTTAGTATTTCCTTTTTGAATGCGAGATTTATTGGATAAAGGAGCTACGAATACATGGGATATTTCGGAAACTGTCGAAAATATTTTATATATTTTTTATGGAAGGGTTTTTAGATTTAGATCACAACACACACGTTTTATATTAAAATTTTGTAATTATATTTGCATAATTTTTTAATCACATGTTGACAATTTACAAAAAGTGAGTAACATATTACAAAAGCAATTGTCATATGTTCCCATTATTTGTGAGAATTTATTCTAGCCTCTTAAAAAAATAGATTTTTTTTAATTATCAAAACCTTTTTTTGTATCTTCCACATTTCAAGAATTCATATTTTAAAAATATTCATATCCCCCCCCCAAAAAAAAGTATTTGAAGATTCAGAACGAAATATAAAAAAATATTACATGCTTACCAAACATTCTATTGCAATTTGTACCTTTAAGCGATCAATCCCTTTAATATCAAATGTATGTTAACACAACAAGTCCCTTTGATTTTATGCTTATGTTAACATAAGTCATTTTTATACTAGCTTATCTCACTGGAGACTTTCATATATGGAGATGATGAGCTTTCAGTTTGTTGACTGGCTTTCCACTTCTTGGCTACAATTATAATCTACACCGATGTCGGTTGTTACTTCTGTGCTTAAGTGTCAATAGCTACTTGGCTATTCAAATTACTCAAAACTCTAAAGTATGGTTGAAGTAGCATCATTAATATTTTTCTCAAAAGCATGCAAATTGAAAATGAAGAAACCCGTATTAAAGCAGCAATACAATTGAATGTCAAAGGCAGGTTGACATTCCAACTTTAAAGAAACTATTTCAAACTAGAAAAATTATTAAATTAAAAAAAGAAGCTTAAATACTTCATATAATAATAAAATGAATAAGCATGGATATTTCATAGTTATAGCAATCTATATATTACAGAAATTTATCCTTCATAAGCGAAAGCAATTTTCAAGAACTATTTTGAAAATAAATTCTCTGTAAAAGAAATATCTTTTTTATTATATAAAAAGCAATCTAACTTTATTTTAAAGAAAGCTTCGACCTTTATTATTAGAGAGCTAAGACAGAAGGCTATCATTTATTTCGGTGCTCCAGTCTCGAACTGGTCTCCGAGTCCGAAGATGGGGAATTGCACGCAAAACAGACTGCTTATAAAACCCATAAATAATCCATTTGAGAGTAGTTCTACAAAATCAATATTCATTTAGTGAAATGGAATGAGAAGTATTTTTTTATCCGTTACCGATTGGATGAATGGTCGATTACTTTTACTTAAGAATATCGCGTGATTCCAAGAGAGAATTTTTCGTGCGGTAGCTTCGCGTGGTGCCGTGTTGGATTTATACGATGGATTGATTCGATTACGTTATGAAAAATTATTTCTAAAGGTCAATAAATGGCTCGTTGTCCAAATGATTGCCTGCAACTAATATCTTTAGTTAATAAAATCATTTTCTAAAGCTCACAAATAAAAGAAGATTGAAAGCGGGAGAATTTCAGATCGTTTTTCAAGTAAATTTATTTGAAGAGCGAAAGAGTGTGTGTTTAGTTGACTCGACAAGATGTAGTTAAATATATTTTAAAGGCACTTAATTCTCAAGGTTTAAAAAAAAGTCTGGAAAGCCATTAGGTCTTTAGAATTCTATACAGAATTCCGTAAGTCATCATTTTATTATAAATAAAAAAAATCCTAGGAATTGTATAGTTGCAATGCAAATAATACCAATTATTTTTCCTCAAAAAAGATTAGTAGAAAAATATGCACAATTAATTAAATCCTTTTTATAATGTATCTGCAAGGTAATATTTCAAAATATTGTCTGAATATATTTTGCATTTGAAGATTCACAATCATTATTATCAATAGAATTTAACAGACCTGAAATTTTTACAAGGTGTCTTACAGTTAATTTTTGGAAAAATAATTTTGAATTCTAATTATTCGGATTTTTTTTATTTATAAAGAATTCTTAATCAGAAATCACAGTTGCAATTTCTTAATTTACAAATAAATAATTTTTCATGTCCTTTAGCTTTGATCTAGAAATCACTTAAATAGTATTAATACATTTTAAAAAATTCTTAAATTTGTCAAATTAATAATTTTTTGTTTGAAATCTGAGAAATTCAATTAAAAAATCTTAATGCGAAATTCAATTTATAAATTTCAGGAACTCATTTTAAAATTGAGGTTAAAGGATTTTAATTAGGTAACAGCTGTGAATTGCCTTTAAGTATATAATTCGATCGCTATGTTAATTCCAGGACTTAAAAAGAAAATATTAAATCCTAGACAAGGATTATGAATTGTTGGTTACAAATTACTGCACACTATTTTCTTAATCCCTTTTCTTGATTAAAAGTTTTGTGTTCAAGAGAATTCAAGAAAGTTAAGAAATCTCAAACTAATTAAGGTTTTGCCATTATTGTTTTATTCAGAAATCATGATTTAAAATTATTAAAATTAGTTTAAGCTTTATATTTCAACTATTAATATTATATATATGTTTAAATACTTCAAAATAATATTTAAAATTAATTTCGATCTGCTCTTTTAAACAAAATTTGATTTTAGGTTCAGTTTTATTTATTTATTTATTTATTTATTTTTAGTTTTTACATCATGTGTTTTTTCATATCCAAATCTGAAAATTTATTCCTGTCAGATGCATACTTCTATAACAGGACTTAATTCTAATTCTTTTTTTTTTAATTAGAAAAAAAACTAATAAAAGGATGGTTTTTAAGACTTTTAATAATTTTATATAAAATTTTAACACGGGAAAACATTTTGGAAGTAGAGGATATGATTTTTGATGCAAACCAAATTAAAATAATATGCGAAGTGAAGTTAAACACATTAATATAAAATATATAGCAGAAAGTTTAGATTTTATTAAAGATTTAGATTAGAAATCATGCTTGTAAATAAATCTCCTTTTATGGGAAGAAGCCCGACATGGAAGAGGGTGTTTAAAAATAGCAATCCCATAAAACGAATTTAATAAAAATCAGATAGAAGAGAGCAAAAATAAAACCATGTAAAATAACAAACTTTTTATGCAAAATGCTGAAGAGAAGCCATAAAAGTTATGAAAATTTTTCCGAAGATAGATCCGAAGTTGTAGGGAAAACTTCAAAAGTAGTTTCTTAATGTCTGCGAAAATGTTTTTTTGAATGTCTGTCTGCAAAATGTTAGCGATAAAAAAATGGCAAATTCCTTTATACAAACCAAGAAGCCAATCTAATGTTGAATTTTGAGAAGCCAGTCCAATGTTGAATAAAATTCAGGGAATCAATATATCTTACAAAAAAAAAAAATCATCACTCCCAAATAATGAAGCCTAGTGATGCTAACAAAAAATATTCATTAATGCATGTAAGGCCATACTTTTGATGAAAACAGCATTTATAGAAACAGTTTCTCCTTAATTAAAAAATATTATGTTTTTGCTTCATTTCTCATTTCTGGGTTAGTTTTTGTTGTCTTAATATTCATTTCTGAATAATTCACCGGCTGGCAGCTATGAAAATATTTTAAGACATTAGGAAATAATAATTATAATGAGTGCAAGTAGAAAGTTATTAGTAATTGAAATTCAGTATAAATGGCTCTAATGGCATAGTAAATGAAGATAGCGATGGAATTTTGAAAAATAAGAAATATCTGTTATTGTAATTATACCAAGATACAAAATTTATATCTCAGAACGTGGAATAGAAAAATAAAAGCAGAACTCTATTAACGGAAGAATTGATTGTAACTGCAAAATATGATCAATTAGGACTGATATTCTTCCAGATCATGCTCAAATTGCAAAATAATCTCAAATCTTAGCAGGAAGTGATGGAATAATAAGTCCATATTTTTGTGAAAGGCACGTCTCAAAGTGAAAAAAAAATTGTGGAATCATTTAATCTTTAGGGGAAGAACATTAAGATTTTTTAAAAAATAAGACTGTGCCAAGTAAGATAAAGGAGTTAAAATTTGAGGATTACTGAAGTGTGGATCATATTGTATAAAAATGTTAAACATCTGAAAGGAAAATATTTATTCGAAGTCGCGTATCAGAATAGTGTTTTTGGAATACACTCCTCCTGATTCAAAATGTGCACTTACAAAAGAGGTCAACTTGCATGAGAATTGAATACAAAAATCAACCCAAATTTTTCTTGGAAAATATTGTTAAAATTCTGTTAAATTTATAAACCATGTATTTTGAATTTGAGAATTCTGAAGTTCGTATATATTCTAGAATTTTGAAGTGAATACAAAATTTAAAGAATCAGTCACTAAATATAACAAACTTGGCCTCCAGCTTAGACAACCTTTTAAATATAATATAATTGTAACTACACTGATGCTTAAACACTAACTTCCCAGTAAAAAAGATGTCAACACCTATCGAAGCACAAATGAATTACGGGCTTTTTACGATGTAAAATTTTTTATTTGTGAGCAATTAAAGACTTCAAATATCTACACTAATATCGTAAATTAGATTTAAATATTTTTTGAAGAAAATAAAAAAAGTCTCAACTGTGCATTTTGAATTCAAATATTCAGCAGCTTGATTGCATTCAGGAATCTAGAAATCGCTTCGAATTTGGAGAAAAATCTCTAAATATATGAAAATGTTGCTTTACCTCAGTAACATCAATTTTACAATTCAAATTAAGCTAATATTGTTGTGGAACGGAACTCGAACTCCGATCAGATGACGAAGACGGTATCAGAGCTGGCAGTCTCTCACCACACTAACTTCCTAAATGTTTTGCCACGATGTTGTCAAATTTAACGTGAAGCAAGTGGATGGTGTTGATGATCTCGTATCTACTTTACAACGGAAAGGGGGGGGATGCAGTAGCTTCTGAAAGTATGGAGTACTGAGCACCCGAGGGCAGAAGTCTGACTCCTATGAAGATGACACACTTGTCACATTCGCTACACCCTTTTGTTGTTATTTGGGGAAGTCCCTTTTTACAGGGGGTAGGCACATTATCACACCTCCCATAGAGAACACAGAAAAACAGCCATGCCTTGACCTGGGCTCGAACCCGGGACGGATCTTTAATGGAATCAAGTATTTGGACTGAAACTTTTCGACTCCCGAAGCCTAGAACTTATTATGAGGTCATCGCGATCTTCATAATCTTTGAAAATGTTTCTTCGCTAACATAGATAATTATTTCAATTTGATAGGATTGAAATTGCGTGAGTCTTTAAATCTAGTTTTCCAAGGGAGGATGTCAAAAGGATAAGAAAGTAGTATTGAATTACGAGTTGACTTTAAATCGCAAGAATAATTAATTGGCAATGAAATTAAAAGTTTAAATATTTTTGTCAAGGAGAAAAAATTTATTAATAAGAAATCAAAAAAGTCTTTTAGAAAGATATCGAAATGATTTGTAGTTTCCATTTACTTCCACTTACAGTAAATAGTGAAATGAATATGAGCATTGGCAATCGTAAAAGTTCGGAAGAGGATATCGAGGGAGGATGTCTTAACCTTTGCACTCGGAGAAGTAATTCCATGCATAATTATTCAATATACAAGGGCTTCTTTATTGCTCCAAATTTATGTGTGTGTTTAAAATTGGATTTATCCGTCTTTTTACCATTCTGTAGGTATTTTCAACCATCAAAATTGAAAAATAAATAAATCAAACGTCAAAAGTTTGCACCGTCTTGAATGTTGTCGAAGAGACACCATTGAATGCAAAAAGTTAAGGGCCATTACCGGCCATAATGCAATCCATACCTTTTGAGAAACTGTAAATAATTGAAGCAGAGCCATCGACTCCCTAAAATTATAATGCCATGAAGGAAAAGAAAGGCAAAAACTAATCTGGAATTGTTTCGTTCCCATAATCGAGGTATACTTCAGAGATTTTCCACTTATTTTCTGTTGAGGACTCATTTATTCTGGCGAAAAATTATGCAAATGTTAATAAAAAGCATGATGTTACGAATAATACTATCGGCAATAAAGTAGTTGTCTTACAGAAGTTAATTCTGCGAAAATCTGGGTAATACAAATAAATTAAGTGCGTTACAATTTTAATTAAGTAAAGAATTCAAATTTGCTTTCGGGTTTCAGAAAGTTGAATTATACAGGCATTTAAAGCAATTTAGTCGGAACTGGACGAATATCAGATATATGTGAAAAGATAAAATCACCATATTAAATAACATGCCCATTTTAACGTTATGTTTTTTATGTGTATGATTTAACTTTCGTTGTAATTATAGAATTTCTCACAGTATTTTTTGAATACTTCCGTACAGCAATACCCCAAAAAGAAATATAAAATATCACCCCTTCATAATTCTGGCGGGGGGAATCAATTACCCTTCACTACTTCCGAATTCTACAGACTAGTTTAGAAGCACTTGTTTTTTATCAGCATTTTAGAAATGCCCATAAACAAATAAATAAAAAAAGAACGGGGGAAAATCAACAGATGGCTGAAATATTACCTACAGTGGGTAACTAACCAAAACAGATCGATTCTTATGAATCAGGAACTTCCTCTTAAAGAAAATCAAAAGTCCTCAACCGTTATCCAATCCCTAGGCAGTTATTACACACTCTCTAAGCTGTTGTACTGTAAAGGTGGCCACTGAGATAACAGGTCACGTATTTTCGTCGCGTGCCTTCGTACACCTATGGTTTCCTTTCCCTGCAAGAACAGGGGCTGATTATGAGCAAGGCGGGGTGGTTTTCTACCTGAACGCAACAACACATGCTTCCCTGGGGGACCGTGAAAGGTACGATACGACTCCAGAAGAACGTGACTCTAGGCAAGAAATTTACAAATCAGCTTCTTAGGTAAAAGAAATGAAAATGCTTCTTTCGTAACTCTAAGTTTCTCGGTTTAGTTAAGTATTAGTTAAGTTACGTGTAATAAAAGATCGTGCTCGACTAACTGCAGTTAATAAGATTTGAACTTACTTTGAAATATTGGCGACTAATAATTTAGCTTTGACAGATTTGTAGTGGTTTGGGAAAGGCAAGAGGACATGGAAAAGATGATTGAAAAATTTTGTTCTAGTTTTTGTAAAGATTCGTATTTTTATGAGATATTTGAAATTATTTTAAAAATAAATTTTGAATTTTATATGTCCATGAAGAAAAAGATGGAGAAAAGGAGAATAAAATTTAAACTTGACATTTAATATCACTCTACTAAAAAAACGTTATAAATTATTCTTTCATTTATAGATTATATATTATACATAAATTATTGCTTTCATTTTATAGAAAACAGTTACATTCTATTGTTAAATTACATTCTATTATTATTCTTTAATTTTTAATCATTACTATAAATACCAAGGAATATTAAAATAGATATTACTGAGATTCACTATCAATTCAGGGCATTTTCATGGAATCAAAATTAAATTAAATTCAGTGTGTGATTGATATTTCAGTTCCAAAATTGCTAAAACAATATATTGGCAACTGGAGCATACAAGTGAACGAAATTTCGAAATTCGAACTTATTCGTCAGTAAATTAAAAATTGGTAAAAAAATTTTATTTTTAAACCCATGAAACAAATAAAGCTGAATAAAAGTGTTCATTGAATACGAAAATTGATTCATTTGTTCTAAAAAGGATTTAAAAGTCTGCAAAAATTTAAGGTAATTTAATTCTTAAACTTTCTCTAAAAGATTATATCTGTACATTCTTTATTTAAGGGAACATTGAAAAAATTGCGGAAACAATGTTGTATTATGGCATCAAATATATTTGTTACTTAATTCGTTATAGACGTTAATTACGGTACGAAACAAATACGAAATTAACATCTTTTTCCGTAAAACATTAAATTAATATTTTTAAATTTCTGTTACATAAACACATTTATAATTGGAGGCATTTATATAGGTAGGAAATTTCCATTAAGGTATCGTAAACAAAAAAATCCATCCGATGAATTTCCGTGTTTAATTTCAAAATATCATAAATGGAGGTTTCTAGCTACTTCTATATTGCGTTGATAATTTCAATTAGTTTCAATTTATTCACATTTAATAAAAGTTCCCTGCAATTTTCAAAACCATATCAAGTTTTCCTCGAATTTTCTTAATACTATAATAGCAATTCTGATGATTTAGAGAACTCGGTTGTTTATCAATTAACGGAGAGTAAATCTTTCAATTTTAAAAGATATAATCACTTAATGGGAAAATGGTTTCTCTGAATTTCAGGTAATAAATAATACCGCTCGAAGATAATTCAAAAGAATCCATTAAAACCTTTATTTTGATATCTGAGTTCTTCCCTTATTAGGAAATGTTAAGTGATTTCACCCTATGTATTTAAAAGAACGTGGGTTGTATTTAGAACGTAGAAAGCAACAATTCATTTCTAGAAAATTCATAATTTGCATTTCACTTTGGTATAATGATGCGGAGGAAGCATTACCGGCAGATTTAAGCGTCGGGGGTAAGGGTTGTTAGCATGTCTCGACTATACTTAAGATAATTTACTTTCTCCCTACATATTTCAAAATAATTTTAAGACGATTACCAATTTTAATACGATATGAAAACATTTATCTTCCTAGAATTGCATCGATCACAAATTATTTATATCTTCCATTTTCCAAGGAATCTACTTTTGTTTTTGTAGGCAGTTAGAAGTTAAGAAGATTCCAAATACTAAACCCAGACAGCAAAATCAGCTTTCTTTAATACATATCAGCATAAATATGGAATTTTGTGTTACAGCAGACATTTTACAGCAAATAAAATATTTATGATGGAAAAAAATCCTCTATACAGAAACAATTTATTAATACGATTTCCACATTTTTCTTTTTTATATATATAATTCGTCGAATTTAATATTGAAGTAAATGTGAAATGTTGTTGTGAAACTTTCTGCAGCATAATAATTAACATTAACCACTGAATAAGCTGAACTACTGTATATAAGAAAATATACATTTTTAAATAAAAAATGAATCGAATACATCTTTGGACATTTCTATGTTATCAGCATCAAACAGTTTTCAACAAAGTGGAAATCTTAGAATGCCTGGAATAAGATAACTTATTTTGATGGTTCAGATGGAGAGATCTTTCACTTTATGAATTTCTTGACCAATTTGACAGTAAATTCAAC
Organism: Argiope argentata; assembly: GCA_026289955.1. Classification (NCBI taxonomy): domain Eukaryota; kingdom Metazoa; phylum Arthropoda; class Arachnida; order Araneae; family Araneidae; genus Argiope; species Argiope argentata. Next base: position 2,613,733 of record JAOUZG010004146.1, on the reverse strand, counting down.
GAAATGTTATTTTTATTCGTTGAATGAAATTATAAGCAAGGTCACTTTATTCGGGGGGAAGGGGTAACAGAGGTTAGTGGACTGTTGCTAACAAATGAATTAATCGTAGATTGCTAGTGGATTTTTTAAGATTTTCATGAAGTGGAAGACTACTTGTACCAAAGCTAATCCATTTACTTAAGCAATACCGTCCGAAGAAGTGGTATTGCTTTATATGTTTTGAGAATTATACATAGCTGAAAAAATTATATTCAACACTAATGATTACAATATAGGGCTAGTCATAGACAGTTACGTTGTTAGTTAGTTATGTTGTGACCGCTGCATGAGTATGGGTAAATCATAGACAGACTCTCTGACCCGCCACGAAAGCACACGGATTAACTAGAAAACTAATGGCCATCACCGTTTACGGTACAGCCCTCCCCGTAGTAAGTACATCCCATCATCGATGGAAGGAGTCCAATCCCCAACTATTAGTATACCCACCAAGGGGGTCGAGATCCAACCACCATACCGGAAGCATCTCATCCTCAAATACGAGGTGCCCCCTGGGGGAAACAACATTTTGCCTCTAATGTTTATGTTTTATAATCTACAATGATAAAGTATGATCATAATTAAATCTTCTACAATTATACGAGATTATTGAAAACGAACAAAGATGTAGTGGCGTTTAATAAATAATTTCAACACAAAATACCTTATACATTTACGTGGAAGAATAAAAGGTATTGCTGTAAACCTAAATAATTGATATGTATAAACTAATTGATAAATTTATTTTATCAGTCAAATAATTTTACTTCATGATAAAATTTTGAATAGCAGCGTAGGCGACTACTTTACAGCGGTACGTAGGCGACTTACTTTATTGACTTTTGAAAAATTAAATTTTGAAAAATTAATACTATATTATATATATATTAAAAGTTCTTAAAATAAAATTATAAAGTTAACAAAGCTTCATAAAGTTTCATTTAATTGCAAGTGGGAGAAATTTTGAAGGAAGAGGAAAGGCGAAAGGAAAAGAAAAAAAACCCATTCATTATCAATATTATATATATATATATATATATATATATATATATATATATATATATATATATATATATACTCCCCTTGTTAGATCGAAGTAATATATGTATTACTTCTTTCAAAAATTACTAAATAAAAATTTCAAAATCCAAATCAGTTCAGTACTTTAACTTCAACCCGAACGTTAATGCAATCCAACTTCAAGATATATTTCGTGAAAAGACAAACGGAATTGAATTGAACGCGGAAATACGACTGTTTCTACAAAGTGACTTTATCTTACATGAAATGGTTGAAGAGGAGCTTAAGTATCCTCTATTTCTCAAGCTAAGTGAGTTAAATTATGTCTCCCAGGAATTCAAAAAGAAGAAAGTTCACTAAAAGACCCTCGTCGTCTCCACTTTCACCATTCATCAAGGATCCGTCACTGGATACATAAGGCTGAGTTACGCACGAGGATGTAAAGTGGAAATTTTCAGAAAGCGCACCTGAGCTGCTCACTAAATCTTTCGCTATCTGTTTTCAGTCGGTTCGTAAATGGGTATTGCAAGTATTGCTCTTACAACTTTTCGAAAAAATATATCTAGATACTTGTGGAATAATAAAAATTCATACACGTGAAAGTTATTTTCATTTCCTATCACGTTTTTACTTTTTAGTATTCAAAGTATTCAGAGAGAAAATCGATCGTCAAAAAATTCGACTTGAAGTTTTTGATGAATTTCCACTTTATTAATCTACTTGAGAAAAAATTTAATATATATACTTTACGTCTGTCTGTGAAAACAATAATAAAATAGGTTAAAGAAGTGAAATACAGTTTTAATCTTTTATCCAAAATTGTAGACTGCTCTCAATTTTTGAATTAAATGGGTCAAAATTTTCTCTGTATATCACTTTAGAAAATTGTGTGTGCCTAAGGGAATGGAAACTTCCGTCAATTGTATCATAACTTTAAAATTCAATACAATAAAGGAATGAATTTTTAAATGTTATCTTTATTTTAATTCTTTTCGATTTTTTTCTCTTCTATCGATTACTTTTCCTCACGAATTCTGATTGTAGTTCTTAAAAACTTTCACTTGATTGCAATAAAGGAAAATCCAGACACCACCGTCAAAGGATTGGTTCTTAATGGCACTAAGAAAAATGTGAAACGTGTATTCTTTAAATAGGAAATATCAGTGGTGGTAAACATTCGTATTGTCGAGAGTTGAGCTACCCCAAGTAGATATATAATATATTAGGTTGGGGAAAAAGAAATCCATCATTATTTTACAGCCATCTACCGAGAAAATAATGGATTTTTTTCCTTTATTTCCGAAAATTCCACATGGAAAGAAATGGAAAATATTGGAAAGAAATCCATTATTTTCTCGGTGGATGGCTGTAAAATAATAATGGATTTCTTTTTCCCCAACCGAAAATTTAAGATGCCTTTTAATTTTCACAATGATGAGAATGCTATAAAATGCCCCGTATTTGGGATCTTCAAAACTGAAATTAGAAAAAAATATTTCATAAATATTCCTGAATAAATTAAAATTCCATTGAAATCTGAGTTTGCAATAAAGACTTTGGTTAGGAATGTATTCTACTATATAAGATTTTATAATCTCATCTGGAAATACTTCAGAAGTAGAGATGAGAGGTATTCAGTATGGTGGTTGCTTTTTTTCTTTCCTGATTAATTAGAAAAATGGTATGATATCGAATTATCCTTACTCCGATGAGAGGTCTGACCTTTGCACGAGAGGTGAACACATTAAATGCTTAATGGGGACTATAATACGCTCCTTGCAATCCTTGCTTTAATTTTCATAGTGATTCCACCATTATGAATATCCTTTAAGCTAAAGCAAGGGATGCGTTCCAAAGCGTTTCATAATTGACAGCATCAAGTGATTATACAAACGTTTTTATTCAGAAAATAATTGCGAGGGAATATTATTCAACAATGTTTTATAACACATGATTGCTTATTTAATTCGAAAAACATTTTTCGTTATATAATACAATAAAGAAGCTCAGAGAAAAATATCTGATTTTTACAATTTACACCATTTTCAATTTAAATTATATGAGGTAATATAAATATTAGTAAAAAATCATTCATATTTTTTAGTTATTTTGTTTAAAAAATTTCCACCAAAAAATTAATTAGTTTAAAAAACTTATCAAATAAAATGGTTTAAACCATTTTCGTATTTATTGTATAATTCAAAGCTATTTTATATACACTGTTGAAAAAGATACCTTAAGTCAAAGAAAAATAAAATGTTAACGAGGAAAATTAAAAAGGTTCCCTTTAAATGTCAAAATAAGTAAATATGCTATTAAACTATGATTACTTTGAATACAACTAATCAGTACACATTTCATGATATTTAATTTACATTGCTACATCTGTCTTATAATTAACGTTTTGGATCTCGTTAGTAGCTAATTTTTTTTTGCTGGAAAATCTATTTGTAAATTTAAGAAACGAATTTCAGCAATCAAAAAAAATCCGTTAGTTTTAATTGCGAAAAGCTTATCTAAATAAATAAAAAAAAAGAATTTTTATATGCTCCTTTAAATGCAATGCTACACTTTAAGCAAACAAATTACCAGACTACCATTACTTTGAGAATTATTAAATAGTGTACATTTGATGACGTTAAATTTATCTTTCGAAATCTGACCAGTAATTATAGCTCGTAAATTGTCTACTTATTAACATTATAACATGACTTATGACAAAAAAAAGTATACTAAAGAATTTCGTACTTTATAAAAATTATACTAAAAAGATATCTGTGGTCCAGAGAAAAAAAAATTTAGAAACTACAAATTATTATCACTACAATCTAATGTCCAAATTAACAAACATGCAAACATCAGTCTCCGTTTCTTTAAGTAGTATTAAACTGTGATTTTAAATTTATTTAAAATTCTGATAATATTTCTGTTTAAATTTCTTATTACTATGGTTATTTTCTTTAAAGAAATGTACTATATAATTTTTGTAGGTAATAAAAATTGTTCACATACCAGTGTTCGGAAATATATTCAAAGTTAATATATACGTATATGTGAGTATCTCTATGCAAGTCCGTTTCTTTATTGGAATAACTCTGTCACTCCATGTCAGATCCAAGCAAAAATTGTCACATAATGAGATTCTAGCACTTGGTAAATTAGTGCTCAGTTAAAAATTTTCGGAGCCTTTTTAAAGGAAAGTAAATGAGAGTAAAAATATTTTGTATTTATTCCTCATAACAACGAGACTTGCCATGAAACAAAAATAGTTTTTACACTATTCGTACTGCTTTTTTAAATATTTAATTACTTTTTTAAAGCTAAGTTAGGCATAATTTTAATTAGTTGTTCTTTCTTTAAATATTAATCTTATAATCAATGTTTAATCACATATCAATCGCGCATGTCTAACAATGTTAATGTTATGTGAATTTTTGCAGATATTTTCATATCCGCTGGTAATATAAAGAAAAAAATTTTAATGCAGGTGCAGTAAACACTGTCTTTCAAAATTACTGCAATTCATTTAACTGTTTTATATAATTCTGTTTCATATTTTAGCATTTTCAAAAATTTTAAAATGCCCATAAATATTATTCATAATATTGGCTTATCATCTTTCTGCCTTTCCTTTTTTGGCTTAAGTTCACTGAATAATATTTTTTTTTTCATTTGATAAATTTATTTTTATTTCTTTATTACAGGCGAAACAGTGAAACAAAAAATCCCGATTATGTCAAAATTTTAGAGTAATTAGAAATTAATAAATAAAAAAAAATTGAGCAATTAGTAATTAATTAGCATCAATCAGGATAAAGAGCCCCAGGTAATTGGGAACTTTTAGACTTTTCATTCTTTCTTTTCTTACAAATAGAACAAATAGGCACAAGATGAGCTGCTGTTATTGGAGCTTGTGAGAAATAAAACCTTTAATCCTACGAATTGTTATAAACATGTGTCAAAATAAACAGCATTAAAGCAGGTTATCTTTACTTTGAGTAATATTAAACTGTGTACCCTTCATGATGCTAAATTAATCTTGCAAATTCTGACCAGTAACAAATGTTTGAGAAGCTTAACACACAAGGCCCCAGGTGGAATTTTTGTTTACATTTTAACAAGGTAGCATATGACGCATTTCACCGAAAAGTAACTGTTTTCCACCCTGTTTCACCATCTTGACAAGCGGGCGGTGGCGGTAACAATCTTGAAATGGAGGAAAATGATAGTAACACCCCACTTTAATGTTTATTAATGAACTACCAACGCATTTTCGGATGTTTTCAATTTTCTAAGCAGCTCGCTCGTAACAAAGGCATTAGCTCGGAGTAACTCGAATGGTAAAGATACGAGACCTTATTAAAAAGGAATGGCCCCAAATAATGCAGGAAAATCTCATGGTCAGAATGGATTATTCAACAGATGAGGCGCAACTGTATAATAAGCAGGGACGGAACAGCGAACAAATAATAAAGTAAGATTCGCTTAGAAGATTCTTATACGTATTTCCTATAGAATTTAACAGAAAATTTTATTTTTGTTGCACTTATATTCAAAAATTATTATTTTCTACTGTTTAATAGGATTGCGGATTTTCAATGTAAAATGTATAATTTTCGCTTTTTCACTCCACTTCTCAAAATATATGAATATATGTTATTAATATAAGTTTAAAATAAACAATATTATATAAAATTTAGAATTAAAGAGTAAAGATAAATAAATTTTTGCAGTATTTTAAAGGACCTTTTCATAAACAATAGTTTTTTACGTGTTTTTTACCTGTTAAACTTAATATCATATCTTTAAAATGTTCCATGAGTCAACTTTATTTTAAAAGTTTGGTTGCATTTTAATTTTTAGTATATAAAATATGCAAAGATAATACATTTTTTAATTGCGATAAAATAGACCTTGAGATTTTGATGAATCTTTATGTTTCAGACCTTCTTATGTCCAAAAAAAATTTTTTTTAGAATTATATTTTTCAATTTGTGAATATCTTAACTCAAAAACACAATAATCTACAAGAATGAAATTTTTCTATTCAGTTTTTTTTTAACAATACTTAAATTTGTAGATATTTATGAAGCTTTTTAAGAAGCTTTCCTCAAAATCAGAACTGCTTCTTCTTTAATGACTTAGAGAGTTGAAGACGCTTTATTAAGAATGCCTTATAGGATTGGAGACGCTTTATTAAG
>JAOUZG010004146.1:2574498-2603230 GCA_026289955.1 Argiope argentata | reverse complement strand
TGACCGGTGACGAGTTAACTCGTCTTTTCATATCCAAACGTTGTTGACCGGTGACGAGTTAACTCGTCATTGCACTTGCATTATCTGTTTCAATTTATAACACCGAATATTGCAAAAACTTGGCGTATCGTGTTTAGTCTTGTCCGCTCTATAACAGAAAAATTACTTTTCCTAGTATTTACATTTTAATTAGAATTCCAAAAATTTCAACCATCACGGAACATATCGGCGAAGAACTTTTTGATATCCCAATTCAACAAAATTCATTGGAGTTTTTTAGAACGTTTTACTTTCATATTAAATTTTAAAAAAGTAGCCGGTGACATGACATAGTTTCTGTGTAAAATTGACGGGCACTAAAGTGTTAAAACAAAAATTGGGATTAGTCTTGAAGTTTGAAGACGAAATATCAAAATTAATCAATATAATAACTCAAAACTGATTTTTTTAAAAAAAATTAAGAAGTCTTGAGGTATTACATTGGTTAATTTTGATATTTCGTAATCAAACTGCAAAATTAATCCCAACTTTTGTTTCAAAAGGGTTAGAGTAAGTAATAATAAAAATTGGGGGGCTTTCGAACAAATTTGGAGCGCCTGGAACGTTTTTCATTATTACCCCCCCCAACCCAACTCTTAAAGAAATTAATTTAATGCTTTAAAATTTTGTGTGTCATCTCTTATAGTGTTACTCTTAATGCCAGAAAATTTTCAAATTGCTAAGGTGAAAATTCCAAAAAGTTCTTTTATAGGTAACTTGTTGCCTTAAATTTTGCACTATACTAAATTCCATCGCCAACTTAGACACAAGGGACTCAGCTATGGTAGTGGTACTCTAACAGCTAAACGTTGAATCCGAAGGCTGAGCTTCCAGCTGTCTTAACCTGTAACGGGTGCCTGGAAAACGAATGTATTTAATCGAATAATATTAATAAATATAATAATTGCTTATAATTTAATATAAATATAATAAAGCTTACTAAATATTTGAATCCAGTTATACATTTCCGGCCGGATAATTTGAGTTGAAAGGCATAATAACCATTTTTAATTATACTCCAGAGCCAAGATGTTAAAAAACAATATATATTAGTAAAACAAAATGTGAATTACAGTATACATTGAGATAAAGCTATGTAGGGCGAGAAAGGTCTGATACGTAGTCTTACTTACAAATGCACTCTATTGATTAAAAATGAGCCAGAAGTTCCTGAACACGAAAGTAGTTAGTGCAATTCGAAAAGTTGCTGACTTTCGTTTCCAGTTAGTTATTTGAACGTGTGAACAAAATGACTAGTTGGTATATTCTTGACTTTATCTCAGCTCATTATGTAGCTATTGGCAGAATTATGTTTAATAAGAAAATTTCCTTTCAGGAATATTATTTCCTCAATCTTTGAATTTTGAAACTGAAAGGCAGAAATTCTTTTTTTATGAGCTTCACATTCTGTTTGGACTTCAATGATATCTAATAGCATAGCTTTAGATATAAATTCTGACAAATCTTGAATTTTTAGTTTTTTTTTTTTTTTTCATTTGAAGAATTTCCATTACTTCATTTTCATTTTAGTGATTATTTTCGACAAAACTACGAAATTAAACTATGTTAAAAATTTATTATGTTAATTCTAAATCTGCTTCGGCTGGTATTCATGGATTTAAAGAAGAGCTAAGATAAGAGATTATGAATCATTTTAAAAAAAATAAATGCTAGAATTCTAAATCAAATGAAGAAGAGACTGAAAGAATTTGTTTCAATAAAGAGTATTTATATTGTGATGTGAAAGGAAAAATTTAAGTTTATTTATTTGTAGGTAAAAGATATTCATCATGTTTTTATTTAAGTATATATTGCTGTAAATAATAAACAGGGCAGTAACTTGAACAGACGTATTCGCTTGCGTATGAACTTTGAGCTGCGTATGAAAGAGTAATGAAAAAATTAAAAGAATATTGATAAGTCAAAAAAGAAACCTGAAATTATTTGTAAACACAAATGAAAATTGAGGAAACTAAATAATTTTATTGAAACGGAATCTTTAATGATAATTATTAATCCTCATGACTTTTGTGTAGGGATTCTGAAAACGTGTTTTTTTTAACTACAACTGTACTTGGCTGTAATAATACATATTAGAATAACTGATTTTCCCTATTTAAAGTTTCACCAGTTTTTAATAATTATCAAAGGAACGCAATATTCAAACTCTTTCTAAATATAAATTAAATGGTTTTCATTACTTTCACCTATAAATTCAATGTTTTAAAGCCAAAAGGTTAGTACTTCATATTTTCTTTTTTTTACTCGTTCTCTATAAATTTATTTTTGTGGGTCTATCTTGAAATTCAGAACTTTATTGCGAAAAGCCTATGTTCATTAATGTTTTTCAAAGTATTGTCCGTAACTAGTACTACTTTTGCTTATATTTCTCGCAGCTTACGGATTCTGTGTCGAAACAATCGCTCATCTTTTGATACTTCTTCCTGTGTACAGCCGAACACCCCGCCACCACTGAACGTAGTATTATCGACAGAACCTATAGTGGCCGAATGTGGACTGTGGCAATGTCCATCTTTACGTTGGCCGAATGTATCAAACTGATATTCTCTTCGAGGTAATTGGCTCCAAAGTTGTCAAATACTGACCACATCTTCCTCTTACAAACTTTTAAACAGTTGGCAAAAAACTGACAATCTTTGGTACTATCTACTAGTCGATCCAATTTTTCTATCTTTGTAAGATTAGAAGTTCGTTTAGCTAGGTCATAATAATAATAATAGTCCGATGGGGCAGTATCTAGTGATTATAATAGGTGAGGTTAAATGTTCCATTACAGTGACTCTGCACATTTCTGACAAAGCAATCAATATATGTTCGAGGATTGTAGTATTGAAAAATTATATTATCGCGTCTTTGGTTAGAACCGGTTTTCTTTTAATGCACAGCTCAAATGCAACAACTACGTTTGGTTGCGATCATTCGTGACAATGCCATTAGGTCAAAGCAGTACATAATACACAACACAAAACTGGTCTCACCGAATACAGAGTTTGAGTTTACAACTATGAATTCTAGACATTATCGTTGATATTGTTGCATAAGTAGCAAAACTCCACCATTTTCTGAGCTTTTTATTACCACAGCATGTCCAGTTTTCATCGACAATAACGAAACAGTCAAAAATCCCTTTTTCTTTTGACGTTTAAGCAAACGATCACAATTAAAAAAATCACTGTTCAATATCTCTCGGCTCAAAATTGCATGCCATCCAAATTTCTTGCTTTTTAATCATAACGAATGCATTTATACGTTTAGAAATTGTTGCGCTATTAACATTCCACAAATAAGAAAGTTTAACTTGTGTTTTATATGAATTTTGGTCAAGTAATATTTCTAGTTTCTTATGTTAAAACGTTTTTCTTTGGCCAAGTTTTTTTTAATCAAATGTATAGAAATCACCTCTTATAAAACATCGACCCAATACTCTCAATTTTTTACCGATGTAGTATATTTAACGTAAGTTCCCAACAGCACTTGGTGGCCTTTAGTTGCATTTTAATTTGAATTAAACATGGAAGGAAAAACTTTTTTAAATCGTGTTTTGTTAGAACATAATTCGGCAATTTTGGAAATGATAAAACAAGTGTTGTTTGCACTTCAACAAAATGACTTATAAAAAAAGTAAAGCCTAATAACAGAGCTTTCATATGATTATAGTAATAAAACTGTTTGATGCTATAAAGCATAAAATACTTTCTAATGTAAAGCCCTCAAAATTAATTCACAATCCGAATAATTATTTAGTTTTCTGCTGATAACAATGAAAACTTACAGATATAATCTTTTAAACCATTGAGATTTTCTCCTCCCTTGTTCATTTTAGTTTTTAATTATTTTTTTTTTCAATTCCAACTATAAGTTAACTTCGTTAATAAAATATTTTTTTATTCACCCACTCAAGTTCAAATACATTTTTTTAACCTTGTAGTGTATGACACTTGATGTTAATACAGCTTTTTCAAATATTAAGTCATTAATTAAATTTAATTAATTTTTAATACTTTAAATTGAGTTTTAGCAGTTTATAATGAAATTAAAATCAGCAGGCAGTAACTCAATCGGTAAAATGCAAGGATTTGAATATTAGTCACGCGAAGGTGAAGAATGCCAGTTCCATTCTTGTGAAAAAAATTTGATAAATTATTTACATTAATCAAATTATTTAATAAAATGGTAGCAAAAATAAAAAATTAATTTTATGACTTAAGTAGGAATTGACTTTAATTTTTTTTTCTATTACTTGTTTAAAGTATGTTGTAAAACTGGATATTTAAAACCATTCCGTTGTCAAGAGTTTTTATGCAAAATAAAGAAATCCCTCACGGGGCACCTGGTAATTGAGAATGAGATACTTGGAAGGTACGCTAATGGGGGGGGGGCGGGTTCCTCCCATCGATGACAGAACGTAATTCCAACGTTGAGAGTTGTACTCTGGCCGGTGATCACCATTAGGACTCAACCATAGTTCTCGGCAGTGTTGCTATTACGGCGGTTCGTTCATTCAGTTTTAGGGTTAATCCGTCTGCCTTCGTGGCGGATCGGAGTGTCTGTCTGTAACTGTACTACAAAGAATGAAATAATATTGAAATTCGTCACTTCACACGTCATATTTTATTTGAAATTAAAATTTATTGAATATCGTACGTGCTTTAGAATCTATGTACAACAATACACATCTGTGTAATACATTTCAAAAAATAATTTTAAAAAGTGAAGCTAGTTAAAAAAGTTGCAAAATATTTAAGAAAATGATGTTTTTTTCTAATAAAGCAGATCCAATTTGCTCGTTAGTATACAACATCATTAAAATTTTCTTTATAATAATTTAAAAGAATCATATCTGTTTACTGTGATGATAGCACATGGGTTTAGAGAAGTAAAATTTGAAGGACATAATGATATACAACAGTAAAAACGAATATTTTAATTTTGCATATGGAATGAAGGGCTCGAAGGAAAAATAAATTTTGAATACATTTTTGCTCGCAAAATATTCGTGGCCTCTGAATAAAACTCCGAATAATTAAACAAAGATATTCTAAAATAGATAAAATCTTTTCAAAGAAATGGCCTAAGGCTGAAAAATACATCTCATTAGAAAAGCGCATATGAAAAACTGTTCATTATCATAAATATTGGTTTGGGAAAAAAGATGTCAAACAAATAGCTTTGTAAGTGACAAAATCTTTTATTCTTTTATGTGGTTAATGGAAGCTTATCTAATACTTATGTTCATAGATAAGGAAATTGAGGAAATAAAGGAAGTTATTAAGATAGAGATTTTTTACAATTAATAAATGATTTCAAAAGGTTTTGTTATTAACAATATCTATATGGCGTTGTGGTAAGTTCTAACATTGCAAAAATTAGACAGATTGTTCCCTAAATTATGAAAAGCGAACTTATCTAAATGCCAGATTGTGACTTAATGGGTTGAAGCAAAGACTTGGTAAATATATTCTAGAAATTAAATAGAACTAGATATTATGTTCTAGAAGTTGGTAGATTAATGTACAATTTAACAAAGATTGCTTTTTAATGGAAGATTGAAATCCTTAATCAACCATTCCTTCTTTTTAAATTAGTTGATAATGGTTTTTTAAGCCGTCTCTCCAAGATGAACACAAATTTAGATTAGTTTCCTTTGAAAGTCCTTAAAACTCGTAACCTATACCTAGCTGCTTTCAGGAAGTCATTCTACAAAATTTTAAACAATAATATATATTGATAATTCTGTATAGATTATATCTAAGAATAAAAACAAAACATTCTTTAAAAATAATTTAAACACCTTCTGGTCTATTTATAGTGGCATCAATTCTTCTTGACTAATCAATCTATCTTGATTCTTCTATCAATCTATCAATATTCTATCTTGACCAATCACCTCTTTCGGCAAATTTTAAATAAAAATACACATATGCTTAACGAACACTCTGTAAGTATGTGTCTTTTCCTGCAACTTAATAGAGGAAATAATAGTATAACACCCAGATTTATTTAAAAAGTTCCTAAGAGATAATAATAAAATTTTATTAAAAAAATAAAAAAAAATAAGAATGTAAGGACCATTACAAATGTTAAATTGTTATTATTTATACCACAAAGCTTTTAAATAAATAATATATTGATGGATTTGTATAGATATTTCTACGACAAAAAACTATACATTTCTACGCATAATTTTGTTATGTGCTTGTTCTTGTATACTTAGATAGAAGCTAACAATCTCAAACAAAATTTTCTTTCCTGGCTGTATTCCGAAAATCATCGCCATATCTTTTCCGCAAATTCTTCACAGCTTTACTTCCATTTGTTTTACAACCAGGTGATGGATGAAAAGATAATATGATGATCAATGCCTACCCATTTTGTTACCAAGTCTTACTTACATGTGATTAATTGATTCTTATCATCACGAAAAATGATCCCACTTTCATTTTTTCTAATATGCTTGAATGCCAAACCTATACAATTAACAACGGCTTTCGAAGCCTTTTTCGATTTACAGAGTAATTAAATGTAATGATAAGCCATACGAAATGATTCATGGACTTAGAGCACCAAGAATGTTGGTGGGAAGTCTTTCCTCAGAGAGTAAAGGATGTTTAATTGAAAACGATATTCCCTCTTCTATCTATGATTACCCATCAATGGAAAGAATTTGCATATAAAGAACAAATTAAAACATTAGAAGCCAATGGGGAAAACATTTGTCTTACTTAACTCAGAAGCTCATCATTATGCCATAAGAATTGCTTCATAAATATTGCTCTCTTTTCTCTTTTTGCATAATTAAAACATGCTCACTTTTCAATAACAAAAAGCTGATAAGGCTGGAAAATAATAGTACAGAAATTTATGAAAGATCTTTTACTATCCGTCTTGAAGAAATTAAGGAAAAGGAAATTAAAATATATTAAGGAAAGATAAAATTAAAATCTGAAGTCATAGTGATAAAGAGGATACAGATATAATAATTTTTAATTGTTCAGCTTTGAACGCTTATTAAGTTAAGTAAGACAAAATGCAGCTCCTAATCTTTCCTGTGATTATGGAAATTTTGAAGGTCATATACTTTAAAAAAAGGACTTAACTTTCTCATTCGGCTGTACAGATGATATACTGTACTAAGCAATTAGGATTATCTACCTACCGTGAAACTAATCTAATTCCCCTTTATGTAGTTCTGTTCCTCTTTTATGTATCACTCCATATCATTTTTATTTACTTGAAAAATGGATAAAGATTTTTTGTTTAAGTTTTGGTACAAATGTACTACCACGAAGCTATTAAAATTCCACTCATTTCATACGATTAATCTTATCAAGCTATAGAATATTCCCCTTTTTTTGTATACCCTTTGAGTGGCTTCCTTACGTGTATTACAGATACTAAATCATCAAAACTGTTCCCTCTGTTAGGAAATGGTACAAATGCTGTACTACAAAGCATTTAGGCATCAGAGAATGATCACTAAACCCATTACATAAAAATATTCAACTAGTATGTTAATATGTGACCACTTAGTTGTAACATCTCATGAGTGTGTTTTTCTTATGTCCACCACAGAAATTGTGCCAGGAAAGTCATTTCCTCTGTTACAAAAAAGTCATTCCTCTGTTACTCCAAATTCTGCACCACTACCATTACATAACCTTTATTTGCTATTTTTCCACACAAAACTAACCACTTTTTATGTGTATGTACTCTGCCGATTTGCTTCACCTCTTTTATGATGAGTAGATTTATTGTTGTTGTTGTTGTTACTACTATTGGTACTTGCCATGGACAAGCCCGCTGACGGCCATCAACGATTGTAAGCCGAATGAGCGCCTCCTTTTTTTTTTGAAATAGCGCCAATTTAGCTACACACTCATCACATTCACTTGAACATCCCCTTTTTACAGGGGGGCACATTCATACAATTCACAAATAGTGCACAGAAAAACAACCATGCCCGAACTGGACTCGAACCCGGGACGCCCAGATCACAGGGAAGACACGCTACCCCTATGCCGGGACGCCAACAAATCTATCGTACATGAGAGTAGATAAAAGTAGAATAGGTAACTCCAAAATCAGTCAAAAGGAACCAAAGACCTGATTCTTCTCTAAATTAAAAAGACGATAAACAACTTTCCAGTTTCTTCACTTAACACCCATATTCAAAGTTTTTTTTAAAATTTCATTTTTCCGTAAAGTAAAGATTGAAAGGTCGAACTTTTGCTACATGTAATGAAGCTTTTTTAAAAAATTATGATTCAAAAAAATGTTATTTCTTGTATGAATAAGGTAAAAGGTTTTAAGAAGAAGCTCAGTTTTAATGACTTTCTTGCCTTTATTTCCATTTAAAAAGATATCTTTATATTTCACTTCCTTGTTTTCTAAAAGCTAGAAAGTACATCTTGTATGAATGTTTGCTGTATAAAGCAATAAAATATGTAATCAAACGTGTATATAAATAATTACTTTCATATAGTTTATTTAAGTAATTTAAAGAAAATACTTAATTTTGATGCTGTAAATTCTTTCACGAGGCATTTCGAAGTGATCTTAAAATACTGAAATCGAAACGCTGTTTCATAAACATTTTTTAACTGTCTAGATTTTAACAATAATTTAAGAAACAGTTGGTAATTTTTGTAATTACTACAAGCTTTAAACGCATGAATATCAGTCTTTGAATACCTTAATTTTCGTGGATTCTTTGGAAAATATTTATCAAAGACAGGAGAACTCGGTCAATATACAGCACTTCATAGCGCTTCGCAAATTTGATGCAAGATGAACAAATGGCTATCATAATGACATTCGCATACACTTCTCGATTACCTTTCAAATGGAGATTCGCTCTTTAGTATTTAAAAGCAAGACAGAATAGCTTCATTCAAAATGATAATGAGAAATCCTTTCATTGATGTCTGAATAGGAATAGTCTTCGCTAAGGGCAATCAAGATCAGAATGATATCATCATCATAAATATTGTTAATTTTAGAAATGAACCTGGTAGAAAAGCACCATTTGCTTAATTTCTTTAAAAAGTTCAGATAGATTCTTTCTCATTTCGCAAATTTTATTATGTTTCTTTAAATATATATATATATAGTTTAAAAAATTAAAAGTACCTAACTTTTTTGAAAGCCCTTGTAAATGATATTTAAAATTCTAACGTAGGCTTATTCGTTGAAATTCGATTTTTTACTATTATACATTTTTATTTAATATTCTTAATTTTTGAACAGATTTCTTCATAAAACTCTTTGAATTTTTCTTTGTGTTTATTTCTTTAGCATTTGTATTGATTTTTATAATCACAAAATTTTTGTTTTTATGCTACATTTCTGTACATAAATGTTATTTTTTTTAATTCTACATTTTGATAAAATCCTCTTACAAAATAAAACCAAGTAAATTAGAATTCAATGTATATTTTTTATTAAAATGTATTATAACAGTTAAATTGCAGAAAATGGTCTGATTTTTCACATTACTCAATTAATATGCACGTTACTTACTCGATCTTCGTATTACCTCCAAAACACATAATAATTAAATAATAACATGATAATTAAAACAGCAAAAATGTTTTCTGAGAGTTGAATGTCGCTTTAACCAAGGGTTGTAACGAATTAATACTCAGATATCGTATCGTATCAGCGTTTGATGTTTTTTTTGGCGATTAATAATTGGAATGTGGTTATTATACAATTACCAGAAAATCGAGCTAATAGTAGGAATTGAATAAAAGAAATCTCAGAAATCCTTCAACTAACTTTCATATAGTTTTTTTATAGATTTTCGCTAAATTTAAAGATATTTCAGTCATTTGGAGATGGTACGATTCAAATAAAAAAAAACCTTCAGTATAAATAGTTATCCACTATCGCAGCAATTACAACTTTTTAGTTTATAGTCTTGGGCTTATTTTAAATTCAGAGTTCTAACAAGAATGACATTCTTTATAAAATAAATGAGTTTTCCAGCCCAAAGACACCATTTTAGACTATTTTGGGGGGAAAACCATTCATTTATTTATTAATTGTTCAGAATTTTCAGAAAACCCTTGTGTAAAACATTCTGATCTCGCTAATACTATAATCATATGCTTTGTGTTTACTGCGCACTAGTTGTGTGTACTAGTTTAAAATAAAGTAATTATTGCAACTTATATATGTACCTCATTCTCCTCTAGGGTCTAAAATAAAGTTAAGATTTTGTAGAAAACTCCGCTTGAAATGCATGCACCAATGATATGAACTACATCGACCTTATTTTGAAATTTTCCGGGCCCACATTCGAATGATGCTTTCAGTTTCCCTTGAATCTTTGTTTTTTCACCAGTGGCACTCTCTACAGAAATATTAGGGGCATAACAAGTTACTTGTGCATTTAGTTGCTTGGTCAAGAGCGTATCCTATTGTTTTATTATTATTAGCGCCATCTATGACACTACGTGACAAACAATGTCAGATTTTAAAAAGAATCTCTAATGTTGTTTCTTACTATTTTAGTATCATCTCTGGAAAGGCAGATTTACAGATACATAGCAATGCACAACTGTAAATTAGCAAATAAAATCCGTTCGAAGTGCAAAAATCTTTTTTTAAAAAACATTATCCAAGATATTAATTCGATAAAGAGATCCATTATATATCTAGATTAATCAAATTTCGAAATCCAACAAAGTGAAATAGAAGAAACTTCTTCCATATATAACATTAAGATGCAAGTCTTGAGAGTCGTAAATTCGATCTTAATCACGGCATTGGTAAACATTTTCTCAAATATTCTTTTTAAAACATCACGTAAATCATTGAGTTCTTCTCTAAAACCTTTTATCTACTCCGATCAAATCTCCGTTTACTACTGGCTATCCTGATATAAAACAAAATTAAATTTGTTGCAGTGCCCAAATTTGTGACCGATAATTTTTAATTGCCCTCTAAATTTTTAAATAAAGATCTTGATTTGATAATCAATAAATATCCAAATTATTTAGCCTTAATGCTGACATACTCTTCTACTAAAGGACACTTGTACTTGCTTTATTATTCCAGTTATGTTCTTTGGAATAAATTCTTCGTATTTTTCCTTTTAATCATAAATCTTTTATTATATTGAATTTAACATTGTTGGATGACCTTTTTGACCTTGTTTTCGATTTGATATCCTTTCTTATAGCATATTATCACGTACTTTTCTATAGATATGAGAAGAATTCTCAATTTCAGTGTTATTCTCAGTTGATTTACCACCTCTGTGGTGAAAAATAATCACTTTACGAATAATCTTTACTGTCTCCTTGCGACAACTAATCGCTTTAAAATGATAAATAGAATATAAGGCAGTAAGTAAGCGAGGATTAAAGCCAAACTGCCTGTAAAACTTCGGCTGTGTACAAAAATAAAAAAAGCGCCCAGCAACAATGAGCTTATTCGATAATTTTTTTATGAGAAATTACTGTCCCCACAAACAGCGATAAGCTTTATCTCCACTTTCTTGCATTTTAATTTTTATTATAAAAATAAAATAAATTGGATTTTTTGCATAGATACAAAAATCTCAAGTAGACATAATATAAAGAAATACTGGATTTCATATTTGTATTCAATACCAGGCAAAAACTTTTTATTCGCAGTTTCCATATGTGAAACAAGTATTATAAAAAACTTTAAAAAACAATGCCTACTTAGGTAGTTAATTGTTCCGTTTTACAATGGAAGAAGGGATGCAGTAGTTTCTGAGAATATGATTCCTGAGCACCCTAGGACAGAAATCTGACTTCTAGACCACATACGTAATAAACCCTTTTTACGTGCCGAGCATCCTTCATACATTTCATCCATTCATCGACGGATCGTAATTAAGATCTGAAACAGAAAACGATCACCTCTGACCAAGTACTTCCATTTGTTTTACTCTCCACATGGAGAACTTTGCGACCACAACAGATTTAACGTCCACCACACATGGAGAATCTTCGGCTGGCAGGCTCAAGCTCTCATCCCAAGGGATACGAATCCAACGCCTTACGAACCAGGCTATCTAGGCCTAACATTTAAAACCAATTGTAGCAACGCAAAATGCGTGAATTTTCAACATCAGTTAGGGTAACGCATACAGATTAGAAATTTTTAGTTTTATTTATTCTGTATAATTTTAATTCGAAAGTACTTCAAAATGAATAAAAATATCGATTAATCAACAATGCTTAGTTTTAAGTGCATCAAAAATTATGAAAATAAACAGAATCGTTTGAAATAATCGGCTGAAAACATCGGGGAAAAAAGACCAAACCTTATACAAATGAAGAAAATTATATCATATAAACCTCACCCATTTTGAGAGTTTAGCAGTTATAAATGTGGAACTTCTTTGGAATCAACTACCCAATTACACCACCTTTAAATATTCGAACAAGTTTTGGATAAATTCAGACATATGTCTCAGAAGAAACCATCCATATCTAATAACAGTTTTTAAGACATATATAGAACGATGATCAATAAGGAAAGCAAACGAAAACACCGTTTTTCTTAAATATAGAAATAAGCTTTAAGCAAATAGATGGGTCACGACAGAGAAATCGAAAGGTAGAGAAAGTATTGATTCCAATGAAGAAAAACACAAGCAAAACTAAATAAATTTATAGCCTTAGGATTAACGGATGCTAAAATATCCCGTTCCTCCTGGAAGTATAATTCCAATACTTTATCTGCGTCTTTCATACTTTTGGGTTATTACAAAAGATGGTGGCCCATTCTTTTAGAGACTGACTGCAAATTGCAGTTCTTTCTTTAACGGTCTTTTGTGGTGGTTTTGAAAAGTTTTATTACGTGCAACTTAGTGTCGCACAGAAAAAGAAGGAAGAATGCTTAGCTTTATATCCTGCCCTTTGTATGATATATCTGACTTGAAAACTTCTTGTAAATGATGGGATTTAAGTCAAACACCAATTTTTCAGAAACAAGTAATATAAAGAAACAATTTTTTTAAATCAATTCCTACTCAGGTTAACAAAAACAAACAAACATTTTAGTTACTTTTTATAAACAATTATAACAAATTGTTGTTATCGTGTTTCACTTTACAGCGGAAGGAATGGTATTAATTTCAACAAGGAGGACTTTATGATCACTACAGATGTAGTAACGTCCAACACACACGAGGAGTTTTCGGCTGGTGTGTTCGAAGTCACAACTCATTGGGTGAGAATTCAACGCCCTACCAACCAGGGTATTCTGGCCTAACAAGTAAAATTACTATAAATAATTGATCAAAAAATTATGCTAGCGTTGAATTTTCAACACCAACGCAAAATGCGTGATTTTTCTGCATCAGTTGGGGTAACGCAATACAGATTAGAAATTTTCTAATTTTCTTTATTCTGTATTATTTTAATTTGAAAGTACTTCCAGATGAATCGGTAAAATCGATTAATTAACAATGTTTAATTTTAAATGCATCAAACATTATGGAAATAAACCGAATCGTATAAAATAATCGGTCAAGAACATGTTAAGGTAAACCTCATGGGCGTGGGGGTAAAAAATAAACCGAATTCGTTACTTATTTAGTGCATGAAGAATTTTGGTGAGAAAGTTAGTTTTTTAATTAATTAATAAAAAATTAATCAATTACTATTTGAAAAAAAAACGTATTAACATCAATAGTCCTCAACTACAAGTTTAAAAAATTTACTTGAACTTGATAGGATGAATAAAAATTATTTTATTAACGATTGAAAATTTAAACAAGATTATATATATATATATATATATATATATATATATATATATATATATATATATATATATATATATATGGGGAGAATGCGTTAATAGTAGTAATTGAAAAATGAAAGAACTTTTTAAACATTCGTGACACAAATTCTTGAAAATAACAAAACGATACGTAAATATAACGTTGCTAAATAATCTTAAACGCAACAAAATACATGATGTTTGATATAAAAAGAAATATATTGCTTAAGTTAAACATTTTGTCCAGAATATAATAACAAAGAAACAACTGAAAAAGTAAATTTGAAATACTGTACTTTAATGCTTCAATTTGTTTCAGAAAGCCAAAGAAATATGAAATACCCCAAAGTGATTTTTTTTTACTTAATACAACAACCCATACAAAATATACTCTAGAAAACAAGTCAAGTCCCTTTTTTAATTAAGTTTCCTCAATAATTCTATATGCATCCTCACTAATTTCATATCGAGAGAGTTTCAAATCGACAAGAGAAACGAATATCACCTGGTTTTGAAAAAAAAAATGCATTAAAACTGCATTGAAGGAAATTTAATAATTTTTAATGGACTTAGGTGTTTTGGATTTAATGAGTACTGAAAATAGACATTTCGTATCATACTTTAAAAGATTAAAAACGAACGAACATTTAATATTTATTAAGAATTGTAGACTAACTATCCCCACCTGCTGTTTTATGTATTCTATATTTATATTTTGTTTCAAAAAAATCAATCACCAACTTCCTAAACATGCTTAATAATCATATTAAAAATGTAATAATAATCTGATTAAAAAGCAGATTTGTAAAAAGCAAAATGTTATACTTTTTTACATTGAAGAGCCAGAAAAAATGGTATAGCAGATTCAAATAATGTATCCAGTAATAATGTACCTCCAGTATTCAAATAATGGAGGTGTTCAACCAATCAGCGTGACATGATGCTGTTGACAGTGCGTATATAAGACAGTAGGTGACTGAAGAGATTATTACATGAATTCTGGCTGTTATAATAGCAGATCAAGATTTAAGTGATTTTTAATTAGAACTAATAGTCGCTGCCCAAGAGATGGAGCACAGCATTTCCGAAGGAGAGATGAAATTTGGACTTTCGTGCAGGATCATTTCTAGGGTGTACCACGAATACTAGATTTCCGGTAAAACTCCAAATCTTTTACAGCAGTGCAGCTTCAAAAAGGCCTTGGTAGAACGGGATCTTCAACGCATTAAAAAATCGTTACAAGAAATAAACGTTCAACACATCGTGAAACTTAACATCCTTTCTGACCCTCTATGTACGTTATTGCCCTGTGTGCATTCCGACGGACATGGGCGATTCCAGCTAAATAATGTGCCACCCCACAGGTGTATAGCAGCTACCGAGTGGCTTGAGGAGCATTCTTCTGAATTTCTTTCCCTCTCTTGGCCACCTTATTCTCCTGTCATGAACATTATCAACCATATCTGGAATGTTTTGCAATGTGCTGTCCTTAGAAAAACTCCACCACCTCTCAATCCGATGACTTTGTGGACTGCCCTGCAGGAATCATGGTGTGAACTGTCTACAAAATATCTTCACAAATTAGTTCCCAATTTAATGATTATAGAAAATATTCCTCTAATTTGTACATGTATCCTGGTTATTATTATTATTTAAGTCACACATGTCTAAGAATATAAAGTGTTTAAAAGGTACATGTTGAAGAAAACTTGTACATATTAAAATTTGTAATACAAAATTTGATTACAATTCTAAGAGTACTTCAGGCATACAGAAACAAGCCATTTTTACAATAGAACCATGTCGTAGGGATTAAAATGTTATTTAGTTTTCTGAGAGCCCGGCGATAACGCGAAAGTGTTGAAACACTTCTGTTGGGCATTTTGTGCAAAAATGGTTATGGTAAAAGAAATGTTAAGATGCCCAACTCTCAATAAAGGAAATACAAATTCATAATAGCACGAGACATTTGCGATCATTGTGTGTTTCACCCAAAATGATATAAACAGTTGCAATAGGACCCAGTATCTATAGCTAACCTTTCAGTAGTAAGTGTTCCGACTAAATTAACCAATTAAGCGATCAAAAGAATTGACATTTAAAGCGACACAAGGCTCCCGCGCTGATATTTATATGATTGATTTAGAATATTTTGAATTTGTATCCCTTTAACATATTTCTTTAATATTATTTACCTAACATACCATATGTTTTTGTTTCATTTAATTCACTATTAGTGAGTCTCCCGTAACAGCCATTCTTTGCTTCACTCTATTCCATATACTATTATTTATTCTATTCTCTTCTCTATTATTTACTCTATTCCGTATTCATTATTCCATACTCTACTTACTGTAAAAAGGATTTATTTATGTATATCCACCCTTAAAATTAGTGAATGACCATTTATAACCACGGTTTATATTTGTATCTGAGCATTGCCCTGAATTTCTATTAGTTATTTGAAATAAATAAAATAGCCGAAAGCACGTAAAAGATAGGATAATGGGCAGAGCAGAAAATGTAATATTTGATTCATTTCCAAAATCGTACTCAACAATCCATACTTCAATATTCCATTTCTGCAACGAATTAAAATGCACATTTTTTAAAAATATTAATAAATATTTCATAAAGAATATAATACATACTTCACTAAAGATGAATTAAATGTATATCTGGTTAGATAAGCAAGAGAATACGGATGCAATTAACAAACATATTCAAATATTTGAAACTATATTAAATGCTTAACTTTCTAATGCATTTTTCACTCACTTTTAATGATTAGAGTTTAGGAATTTTGAACAGTTATTATTATTATTATTATTTTCTAATAATAATAATACTGAAATGAAAGTATTATTACATTTTCGGAATTAAATTTTCAGATAAGCGTTTAATTTTAATTTGATTTTCATATTCTGTGAGTGTTTCCATATGCCAGAGAATTTATGAAGGAATTGAATGTAACATGCATTAATATTTTGCTAAATTAAGACATTTTAAAATGCATTAAGAAATAAAGAAATATATTAAAGACTGTTTAGTACAAATATAAATACAATGCCATAAATTGTGAAGTACTAAAAATTTAATTACGAAGAAATAAAACCGCAATGTACAATAAAAAAAATTCTCAGGCATTCATTAAATATTAAAATATGCTACAAGTCTGTATTTCTTTCATTTTCATCAGCTTTAGCAACTTTTTTAATAGCTTTTGAGAACAAACCATCAGATTCTTATTAAAAGAAATCTTCCTTTTATTATACAATTAAAAGCAAGTTTTAAACCGTGTTTGTTTTTGTTATTTTAATATCAATTCGGGTTAAAAATTGGCATCATTATAAAGCATGGAAGAAAATTTTTCTCATTTCCAAAAATGAAAAATACAATGAAAAAAAGGCAGTAAAAAATGAAACTAGAAAAAAGCGCAGTAAAAAAATGAGGAATTTATAAAAACATAATCTGAATGCAAATAAAAAACTATTCCATTTGTTAGTCGACATAAACATGTTTTCGAAAAATTAATGAGGTTAGTAATCTGCACAATTATATTTGAGATAATTGCAGAAATGAAAATTTCCAATTACTTTCTCGAAGCATGTTTACAAATATTTTAATGAAGCCAATGATTGCTATTAAATAAATGAACGCAATTGGTTTTCATATCTATCGATATTTATTTTATTTGTTTTAACGCTTTTCACTGCTTTATATGTTTTGTAATTTCCATTTATTACATTTTGATCTATGTAGATATAATACTGTTTGTTTAACGATACAATTTCTGAAATTATTCTCCACAATTATTGAAGGTTATTCGTCATCGATTTCGGTTACGATTGGGAACAAAATGAATATTTGTAAACATTAACATTTTAGTATTTTATTCAAGATTAGATGAGATATCAGCTCAAGAAAGTTTTGCTGATGATAAATTCAGTTCATTTTATAATGTAAAGATTCAGAAAAAAAATTCTTGGATATCCGGCCTCTTTAAAAAGGCTTCACGTTTTTAGATAAAGAATACCACAGGATTTAAAAATTCATAAACCAATTTTTTTACTTGATATTTTATCAGCTAATTTTACGAAGAACTAAAATACAGAAAGCAAAACAAGGGAGCTGCAAGAATAAGTCAACATTTTATATCTTGAAATCGTATACATATCTTATGCTAAAATTTGTTCTAAATAGTGTCTAAAACAATATTTTTTTAAAAAACAAGTAATTTCTTTTTAATAACAAATAAATTATATTATATTATATAATTTCTAACATTTCAAATTTCTGTCACCTTTTTTGAAAATATAGAAAAGTAGAGAGAAAATTCAGAAAAAATATGAGCACAATGTTTTAGTTGCTACATTAATTAAATAACATGGGTGGGGTTAAAGAAAAAAATATCTGAATCTTTTCTTTGCCATTTTTCATTGTTGTCGCCCTCTGTTTCCTTTCAGCAATTGCATTTTATGTAAGGAAAAAAGAATGACCATTCGACGGTGCTACATCTCATTCACATGGGCGTCCTTCAGAAATAAGAAAACAAATGCATTTACGATTTTCTTTCAAATGCGTGTCAAATAAAGGAAGCTTATTCCAAGAAGAAGTTTCATCTTTTAAACGAACCATTTTTCTTAGGACTCAGTGAAGCTTAATTACTATTTCACGCCATGGGGTCATCAAGAATAGATACAGAGCGAGCTCGGTTACGCAGTTTAGGGCACAGAAAGATTCTGGACAATGATTAAGTTGTGACAGCACGAGAAAAATATTTAAGTGAGCCAGATTTATTGCTGCGGGTTGGTGGTAATTTTCTTAAAGTAAAAACATAGAAAAGGATCAACTTCAGTATTAACTACCTGCTTTGCAAATCCATTTTAATGATATTTTTTTATCAGATGTATGCATAGTCATTGACAGAAAGTAGATTGATTTGATTTAATATATACATTATGCATTTTAATGTTACATACGATGGAACGTTAATGGAACAACAAAATGGAACGCAAATACAATTTTAAACATTGTGAGATTTAATTCTAGCTAACATATTTAGATTGCTTCAAGTCCGTATGTATGACGAATCTGGCATGGGATAAAATTTCGAAGCGTTATCTTTCTATCCTGTTTCTAGGATTCTGTCTCTAAACTTGTTGGAATTCCTGGCTTAACCCATGATGTAACCCTTTCGCGCAAGCGCAATGATGGCGTCAGTGTAAAATCCCGTGATTCCCCAGTAAACAGATGTAAGTTCAAGTTTCGGTTCTGATTTAGTTTAGTTTTCGATTGGGTTCAATTTTTTTCGATTGGGTTCTTAAGGGACTATATGATATAGAAAGAGTTCGTGCACGTGAAACGATTTATGTAAATATTTGTTTATAATTATTTGCATCTGTGTCCTCATCCAGCAAATAAAAAAGTGAGAAAACCTGGATTAATGATTTCGATGCTTATGTGATTTAATTCACTTTGGAATTCCTCGATTCTTCTGATTTAGAAATTCCCGGAATGACAAGGTACGAGTGTATTTGCTCTCACAGTTCGATATATTTGAATTTGGAGCCTAGAAATCCCCCCAAAAACTATAACATTCTATGCCAACGCATGAACCAAGAAAGAGAATTAAGAGCGTATTAGAACCATATATAAGTCAATTACCCTGTGCAACTGAGGTTCGAACATGCAACCTCCACCTTGTGGAATCCAAAATTCTACAAAAAAGCCATCACCACTTCTAAGGAATAAAAAAAGAAAGTTTTATTAATATAAGAAACCGATTTTAGCTGAATAATAAAGCTTCATAGAGCAACAGTTTTATCTTGCACAAAGATATCCACAATCTGCCCATCCAGCTAGAAAAGAGGTTTTCTAAGCCGTTACGATTCTGATGATGGTCATCAAAGTATTTGGTCAGATTCTCCACTGGGAATGAAAAAAAATAAGAAAGGATTATGCTAGAAAAAAGGTTTTTGCTGCTGACGAAAACCTATTCGAACGGTTTATCGATCTTAATAAGCATTAACAGTCAGCTGCAAATGAACGTGTGGACATTTTCATACCATGCTGAAAAATTCCAGTAGGGGTTTGACGAATGTTCAACAGTATATCGTTCGATGAGTATTTTGTCAGTGTCAGTAACAGATGTCTGATATAGTTTTTTTTAGCTTTCGTTTTTTTAACTAGTCCGAGCTTGAGAGTTTTTTTTCTTTTTCGGAAAATGAATCCGATCTTGAAAAAATCAATTAATTCTAGCCCCGCTGCCGTTCGTATTTTCTCTGCGGATTTGTAATCTGTAAGAGCATTTTGTAATTCTGTAAGAGTATTAAACTGCTAAAATAAAATATATTTATAATACTTTGTAACTAACATTTCATAATTATTTTAAGTGTGGTATTTTTTTGTGTAACTGAAAACTGCATTCTAATTAAATTAAAAACTCAGTCATTTTAAATGGCAAATGCTAATTTTACTTCAGAATTAAACATGTATTCAAAAGATATTTAATTAAATATTTAAAATTCTAAGCACTATTTATTCTAAGAATTAACCTACAAATATTTGTTTATGCATTGGCATTTAATAAAATAAAAATTGGTAACATTTTTATCTTTCTCATTTAAATATCCATATTCATGTTCATCATCATTTCAATTTGCAATTCAATTCATTCCATTTGTTGCAAATTTCATATTAATAAATGGATAAGAAATAACCTCGAGTTTTCGGTTAAATGTATCAGTAGGTTTAAGGAAAATAAAAAAAGATTCATAATATAGTTTTAAACATAAAGTTATTTATCAATCGTGATTAAAATATATTTGATTTTAGAAAGGATCTGAAAGCTATGTTTACTATTCATGCTTTGAGTAAATAGGTATTCAAGCCTGGAAGCAAATTTTAATATTTCATAATGTTTGTATTAATTTCTGATGGAAGAAAGCTAATAGTTTTCCCGTATTTGCTTACTTTATTATCCCATTAAATGTTTTTATTTTTTATTATCTAATTAGATGAGTACATACGTTTCGGAAATGTGCTTATTGACTCCTTTGAAGTTTTTGTTTGCTTGTATATAAATTTTGTATAGAATTAATATATCTTTTAATTATTTAATTTTAGCTAATAAATTTTGAAGGCGATGATTCAATATCTTTACGTTACAAGAATACGGTTGTTAAGGGATCCAGGCATTAAATGTGAAAGCAAGAAAAAATACTGATGATACGATTATTCGAAAAAAAATATTCTGATAAAGGAATCTTATTTATTTTCTACGGATATGTAAAGCTGAAACACCTTTAGAAAGCTTAAGATATTACTTAATGCGAAATGAATTGGTATCTATTCACTATTACCCTTTGTAAATCTACGTGAACTGAATGTGCGTCTTAGGCGAAAAGGATTAGTACCGTAAATATATAGTTTACTAATATGCAAAGAATGAGATAATGTTTTTGTATTATGCTAAAATCATAATTAAAAGCTAATACTATGTGCTTCATAAATTCTTTAAATCTTAAGACGGAGAATGAAACAGAACGTTCATGAGATCATTCAGCATTAGAAAAATATGCAGAAATTCATTTATGGGAGGATAAAATAGAGACCCACACCGAATCAGATTACTATGAGGGGAGAGAGGGCGAAAAAGGGTGAGTGTTAGGGAAAAGAACAACCAAGTCTTCAGCAAGCTGGAAGCGTTTAGGTCAAACCGAGAAGAAGGGGGGTACCAACAGAAACCGTCATTATAGCGCACGACAGGTCCTGGATGCCTGGGGATACTATTCCGTCTTCTATTGGTTTATTAAATTCAAACCTATGTATTAGCATTACCTTCTACAGGAATATTAGTTTATTATGAAGAAACTACAGGCATCAACTTCGCTCACAGCAATAAGAACTAATGGCTGACATTTTATCAATACACCTAACAATATTCTCTTGTATCTTTAAAGTTGTGAGTGATTAAACAAGTCTGATTAGATTCTTATAAATCAAAATGTAGTCAGAAATCTAATTAAATGTAATCAGACTATAAATCTTAAATGTAAATTATCAAAATTTTTTATGTAATATTCATTGCCGCTTTTCATTTTATAACTTCGAGACAAAATGGGTAATAGCTGATCGGAATTCGACGGGCATAAGAGAAATATTTTTGAAATCATGTTATATATTGATGGTATCATTTTTTATCACGTTCTTTTATTGAATTATTTTCTATTATTAAATATTTTTAGGGTACGAAACTTTGACATGAGATCTAAAACAAGTTCTGTAATGCAAGAAAACATGTGAGCAAAGTAATATTAATTAAACATTAATAATGGAAGCCTGATAGTAAAAGAAAAATTATTTATAGAAAGATAATTCTAGAAACCTCAATTTTGGTATTCCATCAACCATATTAGTATGACTGAAACAGCATTTACCATGTTGTGATTCGGAAAGTCCATTGTACTGAATGTCAAAATAATCTGCTACTGAAATTGTACTTACCATATAGTAATCTGGAAAATGTAATACATTAAATACAAAAAATAGTGTATTATATCTAATAGTAGCCGCTCGTAGATCATTTGATTCAAGGAAAAAAATTACTAAGTACCCTCATTTTGTAATAAGGTTTTTTCTATATTTTCGCTAAGACTGAAGTATTGATGTATTTTGTCATAAAAGTGATGCGATGTAAAAACCTATATTTTTTGGTTTGAAAAGAACGACTATTATTTTTAGGCACACTTACATTAGCATACTTGGTAGTTGCGTTAGTTTTCAAGGATTCATGCACAACTATTATTTTTAGGTACACTTACAGATAGAATATGCAGTAGTTGCGTTAACTTTCAAGGATTCTTGCCAGTTGGAATTTAATACTTAAAGCTTAAAAATAGAAAACGCATTAAGTGCAAAAATCTTTTCGAGACAAAATGTAAACACCGATGTTTTCAGCTTTGAAACCATTAAAATGCCCCAAGTGGCTTAAAAAGAAAGTTTCAATATCTGTCGACAGTGACATAAATACCGCGATTTGTGTCCTGAAGCTCATAGTAATTTCCATCAGAGCTGCCCCGAGAATTCTTCGGGTGAAAAACGAAGTAAATAAGACTGATCTGGAAAATGTAGTGAGTGTCAATATTGGCTTGAAATTGGTTTTTCGCTTCCTTATAAGATTTTCAATTTCGCACTTGCTGGGCTTTCCGTTTTCAATCTTTATTAATTTAATACGAAAGAATCTAAGCTCTGCCAACATTTGAAAGTAAATTAAAGAATTACAAATAGAGAAAATGCTGCTTTAGATCTGTCTTAAAGTTTTTGATGTAATATTAAAGGGATAGAATGGTATCCAAAAGTGGTATATATTATTATAAATTATAAGCGATCGGAGAATAAAGTTATACTTACAAAATTAAGTTTTTGAGACGCCTGTCTCATATTACATGCAAATATGCATCATTTCTTTATTTCCTCCAGAGTTTTTATAGTTTTTTTACAATCAACTAAACGCTTTGAAGTTTTATTTAATAACATGATTTACTGCCGCAAGTCAGATATCATTATACTGGTGAGGTGTAAAATATGGTGAATACCACGGAAAAGGGGGATTTTTGGTGTAGATACAATAAATTATAAATATGAAAAATTTTGGAGTAGGTCTTGATGTGCAACTAGGAAATTAAAGTTTATTTTTAAAAAATTTCTGTCACATTTTAAAGTTTTTATACGAAATAATAAATTTTTAATTTATAATAGAGCAGAAAAAATGACTTTTAGTTTAGATAAGTTAAATATTATAAAAAATCATTAGAGATATCTTGAAACGCCGCAAGATGTGGAGTTCCATAAACATCCACTTTTTGTAACTTTTTAAAGATTTTTGTAAGCTTTAGTTCAGAAAATAAAAGTTTTAAATAGGCGTTGTCAAATGCATAAAAGTGTAAAAACAGTTTCGAGTCCCGTTTTCGAGCTTCGATTCCCGTTGCTTCTAGCAAAAAAATTTAACAACTGATAAAAGTTTATCATGCTAAATACAGGAATTTATTAATATCTAAAAGCAGAAAACTTTCAATTAAGTTTAATTCCACCTTCAGATAATTTAGAGAAGAAATTAAACGTTTATTTAATATTTCTGACTTGTATGAAATAAAAAAAAATCAGTTATGGAATAAAACGTTTTAAACGATCAATGCTCTAACGTAAAAATGGCTTAAGGTAATATTGATATTGTCACCACAAGCGTTTTGACCAAGAAATAAGCAAGAAAGAGTCAAGAGCTACAGAGAATAGTTAAGTTTAATAAAGAAGAGGCAAAAAATAGCAGTGAATCAGAAACGATTACTGGCAACAATGACAATTCAGAAGAAAAATAGTGTTCAAAAAGGCCAGGCAACCAGATTCACCAAATAGACAATAAGCGAAAGAACTACCAAGTCCTTGTGCGGTTTAATATGAACTTTAAACTTTATACAAAAGGCACCTGAAGCTAAACCGAAATAGTGTGAGAAATTTGGTTACCTTCTTTCTCCGGCTTTCTTATGACATAAAAGCAATGGAAAGAGCTGTGAGGCAGGTGGCCAAATCGGCTCAAAATGTGTGTGGTTCAATTGCAAGAGAAGAATTCATAAGAGTAAAATTTGACTCTCAGTCAATAGGTCAAAATTGAATTTAAAAAATACAGTTTAATGTGACAATGAAGTCTAAACAAACATTGTACAGCTATAATATTTGTAATCATTAAGGATCCAGAAATAAGGGAGACAAAATTTTGGCATTAAAAATATTTTTTATTATTATACTTTATAGTTAATAATTCTTTTTGAATTGCAATGCTTATATATAAGTTTAAAATCATCTTTTGTGACATTATATGTAAGAAAAATTCATAAAGATGTTTTAGCAAAGTTAATAATTTTTCATTTTTTTAAAAAAGTTAATAAATTTCTTTTGAATTTAAAAGCTAACTCTTCACAACTATTACCAACCTAAAGTTTTAAAAAAATGTTAAAGGCACTTTTAAAAAATTTCTCTTTTTTTTAATTTTTTTACAAATTTCAAGATCGCTGTGGCACCTCAAGATAATTTAATATCACAACCAAATTTTTAAATAGTGCTCTTGAACCTAAAAGGCAATTTTTCTGCATTACTATTAAATTAAAACTTTAAAAATTTAAGGCCATTTTCATTTCAAACTAGTGAAGAAGTCTGATCTATGTGCTCTCGTTTAATAATTTTCTGTAATTTTCATTTTAACATGTCTCTAACCTTAACAGGGACTCTATTATAACATGAAAATGGAATTTCATTTAAAATCTTACCTTTTCGAGTTTGTTGCTCTGATTGTATCCTGTATTTTCTTGTTGCTCTTAGAGTTTCTTGACGGATAGTCATTTTCTGGACTAAGTATGAATGAGAATCACGATACCATAAAGCACCTTAAACATCCATAGCTTATGGGGCTCTATGGCAAGTAGAATTTTATTATCAATGAGTTATCATCAACTTATGTGATACTAGGGCCGTTCCGCTTAAGTATTTGATGCTGACGTGTATTCTCGCAATAGTGCAACCACTTTATGGCTCATTTCTTTTCAGAAAAGCACTCATTCTTCTTACGTCACACACATTAAATGAGTTTCATCATTTTAATTTCAAAATACATTGCACATAGCCCGGGAACAAAATATTCACGAATCCACTATATAACGTTAGATAATGTGTAGTTAAATATTAGATAATATGCGCAGCTAATATGCCATGGGTGTCACGACTATGATACAGTAAAATAAATCCTCGTGCCATCCTCATTATCTGATAATTGATCAACATAATTAAGTCCGTCTCCAAACAATCCTTACAATGCGACAAAATGGAATATTAATATAATTAACATAAATTTATTAAGTAAATTGACTTAATTCCATTTTTTCTTCCCTACATCAAATAATTGAAGAAAGAAATGCCCCCAAACACGATATCTAAAAATTGTCTTTCATTTTCTGAATCGAATAAAATAAAATATTTTCATTTCTTAGAAAAAATTACCATTCCTTAATCTTTTGAGCACGAAATATTTAACTGAAGACACACTAATTAATCCAGATAGACGATTAGGATTATACACCGTTTGATCTAGACAGAAAAATGTGGTTCGTCTTCAAGAACTTTATCCTCAGAGATAGCATTTATCGCATTCCTTAAACGGTTTCAAGGAGTCCGACATAAAACTACTGCCCTTGTTCTAGTAATGATAGATTTGCGTCTCTGTCGGAGGAAAGCAAATGGTTCTGTTTACCAAAACAACTTGAAGGGAACTCATTTGCATAGGAACTTCACTCCGAGAAGAAGTTTTGTCGGTAAATGTTATTTCCGATAAAGGGTGTCTCGGAAAACGGAATCCGTAGAGAGTGGTGCCGGTGGAATTACAACATCCGTTTTTTATTCCTGGCTTCATTAAAGAGACCAGGTATAGTTCTGAACACACTTTCCTATAAGGAAATGGAAATTAATTACAACCAAATAAGGACCGAAGTAATTGAACGCAAGTTCAAAAGCAATTGGAATTTGAAATGACTCGTTTTGTGCGTTGTTATAGTTTCAATCGAATTCGGTCACCTATTTTGTTTCGAAAATGAATCGACGTTAGCGTTGCAAAAGGTTGAAATTTCGAGAATAAAATTTTTGTTTGGTGATATTTTAGGGTTGCTTGCATTTTAATATTTTTACAAGTGATATATTTGACTTTGAAATATTTATTAATTCATGACATTTTAAAGATTTGGATTATTTAATTAATAATGTTACTACTGAAGGTACATAAAAAAGCTTGACCCATACTAAATATGTAATTTTATGAAAAGTAAAGATCTACAAGTTTAATTTCATGATCGAATGTGTAAATAAAATTGTTGTTAAATTCTTTAAAATATTTTTTTACAATTTTTAGTTAACACCCTTATTTTTTTTACTTAATTCGTTCTTCCATGTCTTTTTTTACTTGCTTTATCAACATTTTAATAATAAAAATCACACATTTAAGATAATTTCAAAATAATAAATTGGAAATATTTGCTTCAATGGGATTAAGTCATAAAGTATGCCTGCATCAGTGAATAATCTTATTGAGTATTCATTCATATGATAAATGCTCTCATCTTCATTGAAAAAATATGGTATTTTCATTTCTTCGACTGATTTTGAAAAGTGAAAATTATAAATGTCATGCTTTTCTACCTAGAAGGTGCTACAATAACGAAATCCTTTTGCCAACATTCTCTAACATTGCTTCCAATGTTTTTTCATCTCTAAAATTCATGGTTTTTATGAAAATTAAAAGCAAAATTTAGCAAGTTGGTTTTACAAGAAAAAAATGTGCCTTACAGTGGCAAAGTGGGTTGAAATACGGTCATCAATTGAAGAAAGAATATTTTTGGTTTTATCCTCCGATAGTATTCTTAACTATAGTGTATTTATAATCAAATTGACGATGTTCAAACAGAAAATTTCTAGTTGACATATTTTGCTGAAACATTTTACAGTTTAAAGCATGGAAAAAAATCTTTAAAAAAATTGAAAATTCGATTAAAGAAGATGAAAAAAAAAATGATTCAAAAATAATAATAATAAAGAACCACAAAACTTTATTTAAAAACATGGATTGTTCAGTGTGTATTCCATTTGTATTCATTACATATTTAAAGTGAGTTCAGCTGCAGTTCGAAGAATTTCTTTTTGGATTGCAGCAACGTGGGGTATTATTTCTGTTATCGATTCAGGCAAAGTTCATATGCTTTCTCTATAGACGTGATCATCCAGAAATTTCTACAGCCAGAAACCACAGGAATTCAAATCTGGATTTTGAAAGACAAAACAGACAGAAAATGTAGCGAAATTACCCAGTCATCCCCTAAATGGCTCGAAGGAGTTTCTTTACTAGTCATAGAATTGGGGAATCTTGCATACAGACAGAAGTCCCTAAATATTCGAATTCTTGTAATGCATAAGGATTTGCTGCCGTGGTTTGTATTAAAAAGCTGCTATAGGATACTTTTTAGCCCTTGAGGAGTGTTTTTACCAAGAAAAATTATACATAGTTAAAATTAGTACTGAAACCATACCTTATTATTAAGTAATCAGCGAGCGAAAGGTGTCCAAGGACAACGTTAGGACGTACGATACCCCATATATCACATTTCTGAATGTTCACTACACCGTCTAGGATAAAATTCGCCTCGTCTAACCACAAAATGTTCTAAGGCTATAAGCTGACAATTGTTGGTTAGAAACCGAAAAGAAATACCAAAGCTCGTTTTGATCTTGTGGAAGCCGATTTTGTACCACATGGATCCTATATGGATACTACTTTAAAATGCATCTCCGAGCCTATCGTACCGTCACCAATGAAGATTACAAGTCATGCGACAGTGCTGTAGATTTTGTCGAAGAATATCAGGTGTCGGAAGCTCTTTTTAATCATAGCTGTAACAATTTCCTCCACAGTTTTTAAAAAACAAATTTTGGCCCTCTTCTTGGCTGCCTATTCATTTCCCTATTTTCTCAAAGTGAATAATCATCTTTTGAAATCCATTCTTCGATATAAGCCCTTCAAGAGTGAAGGATCTAGCGGGACAGTTAATTATTAATAAAGTTCGGATAAAACTACTTGACCGCTAAATCTTCCATCTCCAAAGGAATCATGAAGACAGATTTGATGGCACTGTCTACTGGCGTTTTCAAACATTTCTAATTTACATATTAAACTTTCTATATTAAATGAAAAGAATCATCTAATGGTAAAAATTTAAACTCTTATTTTTTACAGCTTTAGTTTTGCCGTGGTCCGTATTATATATATATATATATATATATATATATATATATATATATATATATATATATA
>JAOUZG010004146.1:2549882-2574488 GCA_026289955.1 Argiope argentata | reverse complement strand
ATATATATATATATATATATATATATATATATATATATATATATATACTGAATTTGAATGAAGCACGATAACTACAACACACTCAACATAAATCTAAGTAGGATCTAATTAAAACCACTCAACATCATTTTTTTAAACGAGCAAATGGATATCTTATTTACTAAATATTTTTTTCAATGAGTTGGAAGTTTCTGTACTCTTTCTGAGAATTTCTCCAAGTGACAAACAAATGTCGGCTAGTTTTTCTTAAATATCATTAGGAAATTAGCTCCAGTAGCTTATCTTAATTTCTATTGAGGGAGGAATAAAAACCAGGGCTGGTTTTTATTGAAAGTCAACAATAATGTAACTTTATATACAATAGTAAGTTCGATTTCAACTTAAAGTGATGTTTTGTTCTAGTGGGTCTCTGAAAAATACAGAAGTTGTTTCTCTTCATCATGGATTTGACTAGATATAATACATTGTTAGTTCTTAAACTTTAAGTTCAAGGAAAGAAATACAATTTAACACAATTATAATAGTATATATACATTGTTGTATGTTTTTATTGTTTGATTTACTGCATAATTGTATATTGTTTGATTTGAATATTGTATAATTTATTGTATGATAGTATATTGTATGATTTATGTATGATAGTATATTGTATGATTTATTGTACGATAGTAAGTTGTATAGATTTATTTTATGATAGTAAATTGTATGAATGTATATTGTATGATTTCATATATGATAATATATTGCATTATTTATTATATGATAGTATATTGTATGATTTATCGTATGATAGTATACTGAATTATTTTAACTAATATTCATAATATTGTTCAATATTGAATATAATATTACACAAAATTGTAGAATATTGCGTAAAGGCGATATTACCTTTAAATACTGTAAGCTTCAGTATCAAGACACTAATTGGCTATACCAAACCTATGATTTCATTAATAGCAGTTTCTTGGAAAAAGGGAGATAAAAAATTTAATTTAAAATTCAGAAATTAATATATTTATATCGTAGGCATATTATGCAAATTTTCTTCTACCTGTCACTATCATAGCTTCAGACGTGTTTCAAAGCGACAGATTTGACATTTCAGGGATTTTTTTTTCAAAATTAAAGCTATTTACCGCATTTTATTATTTTAGTCACAAGGTGGAATGTATGGTATACGAGGCAATTTTAGATTTTATAATTTAAGTCATTTTTAATTTTGTAATATCAGTTGATGGGATGTAGAAGAAAAATGCGGCATAATTATTTTTCTTTCATTTAAATCTTGACAAGTTTAATTAGCTCTTCTCTCTCTTTTAGGTTTTAAAGTGGGGGAGATTCCATTAACTTTGACATTTATGAAGGTTTTTTACAATTTTAAGTACAGAAAAGATATATCAAAAGCAATATAATCGTTTTTATGCGTTAAAAACTTTTCTCTTTAGAGCTAAACACTTAAATGAAATTAAAAATGTTAACTAAGATTCTTTATTAAAGTTTACGTATACATTATTTCCTATAAGGGGTTACAAATATTTAGAGTAAAACAGAAATCGAATATGGAGACTGGAATATAAGCAAAAAATGGAAATATAATATGGAGACTGAAATGCAAATAAGGATTATATTAGAGAGCTTTTTTTAAAAGGGAATTAAACAAAAGACAAGATAAATTGTGAAATGAGGAATCAATCGAATATAAGTTTATAACAGAACAATGAACCATTTCCAAGAAAAAAAACAGGTGACACTAATATCATTTCAGTCAGAAAATACTTTTAAAATTCATTTTAAATTCTACTAATCTGCTGATATTACTGTGTCCTATTTGCTAATATTATATCTTTCATACTTTGTATAATTTGTAGTTGTTCAGCTGTTATATTGAGCTACTATAAATTTATAATATTATTATAAATGATCTGCGTATTTTATCTTTCGTAATTTTTTTTTACTTAATTAGTGGATAAAGGGTTTTATAACAATACCACTTTGTATTTTTGACGCCTGTTCTATTACAAAAATACTTTCTTTTTGTATATTAAACTTATTCATAAAATTTTTAAGGACTTTTTGAAACGCCCTGCTAATTTTCAATAAAATTAATTTCAATCAACAACAATTGTGATAAGAGTAAAAATACATATATCTGTGGATAAAATAGCTAACTTGAATTCTTAGAAATCAATTTTACCTTCAGAAAACTTTATAATCTTGTTTATTCATTTAAAATCAGAACTTGAATATAAAATAAATCTACCGATTTTATATTCTTACTCACTCAAACAAATAAAACATATTTAGTTAAAATAAGAATGCACAGCTTACTCAAGTTTAATTAGAAACGTTAGCACATTTAGCTTGCTGCTTTCGGACCTTCCACGTTCAGCTTTTCGTGAATTTTAAATTAAGCAACAAAAATTTTCTTCGTACGACAACATTACTTTTTTTTGCATTTATATTACCTTTACTTTCGCACTTTGTTTATCACATCATTAATTAAAACTACAATTACTGTAAAAATATGATATTTTCTGAAAAATCGAACGGAATGCTTAACAAAATATTTTATAGGCCTAAATCTGAAACTCTGCCATAAAAATTCAAAAATTTAATTAACTATTTTCTATAAGATTAACTCCCTTAAGGTCCATAACAATGGAAAGAAGCAAATAGATGCTGTAGCTAAATTAAAAGCTTTGAAATCACTTTAATCTTAGTCTGAAAATATTTACGCGTTATTTCTATCGAAATAATTTTTGGCAAAAAAAATAAGTTCCAAGAATGTCTTATTCTTCACAGAAACAAAAATATTATCTAAGGAATTTAAAAATCCCATTTAATTTGGTGAGGAATTACGCACCTTTTTTGTTTTTGAAACTATTTTTTTTTCAAATGGGTGGAATTTTCTCGTTGCTTCATTGCGTCGTTTTCATTGCGTATTTTTTCTTTATCTATTTATCAGGACCCTGATTAGTCTAACATTCTTTTGTAAATATTTTAGAAATTTTTGTATTTAATGCTCCAACGCTTTCTATTAATGCTTTGCCTGATAAATTACGGAATTATTTTGATTGCTTCCAAAGATTCATAGATATATATATTTTTTATTAAGAAAAAGATTTGCTTCTAACAAAAAGGCCATGCACCCCTTAACCCTTTTTTGGATGATTTTTTTCTTTTCTTTTTGTGAAATAAACCAGGATGACATAATTCATGCTCTAGATTAAAGGTAAAATTTAAAAAAAATTAGTATTGTTGTGACTTTTGTCACTTTAAGGGCACCGTAACAGTTATCAGTCAGCAATTTAAGCCGAGTGGGCGTCTCTTTTATTTCAGTGGAGCCAACTAGGGCCAAGAGTACGACACAAATACTTCGGGCGTTACATTTACTTGCATAACCCATTTTTACGAGAGAGCACATTCACACATCTCCCAGATACAACACAGAAGAGGAGCAACCATGCCCGAAACGGGAATCTGTCTCGGGACGCCCAGATGACGGGAAAGACGCGTTATTCCTACGTCAAGATGCCGACAAAAGTATAAATATATAATATAAAATAATTAAAAAACAGCAGGAAATATCCATTATCAAGCAAATTTACATGTTAATTTCAGTAGAAAATCTTCAGTGCCCCTCTTTTCCAAATTTTTCCACTCGTTATCGTTTCTATTAGCAAAAATATCTTATAAAAACCTTTAAGAAATCGCACTCTAAATGATTGCGACATTTGATTTTTTTTAATTACAGATGTGTTCCTTTTTACGCAATAGTCGTGGAAAAAGTTACCAGCAACAACCAATTTACAGTACACTAGTTCTGAGTGCAATATTTTGTTCACTAAACGTTATGAGGAATATTTCCATCATCATTCAAAGAAAGGTTAAGAAGATTTTTTTCTATCAGTGTATTATTTTAGAAAATACTAAATTTAAATTTAAATGCAATACGCTATAGAAGATTTTACGTCTGTATATTTGGTGATTATAATATTCTTGTTAGAATATTATAAAGTAATTTCTCTTTTATATAAATAATTCTATATCGAAGTCTAAATTAGTGGTTCTCAACCCTCAGGAATCTGCGTAGTACTTAGTTAGAAAAAGAACTAAATACAAAATCCTCCCCTTCCATAATCTGGAACCTTTCGGGATGGTAGGGAATACCATTGGTAACGGAAGCTTTAGTATTCCTCCTTCCCGAAAATTTTCGAAAAATTAATGCATTTTGTGAACTTTTTATTATATTGGCTTGTAATATGCAGAGCTTGACTAGGGCAGGGGCGTACAGGGCAGTTGCTGAAGCCCCCACATAAATGCCTCCCCCAAATTGAATAACAATTTTATTTTAAGTTTCCATTTTTAATGAATCATTACTAAAGTAGTAAAGCTGAGTGGACCCCAAAGAACCCAACTAGACTAAGTCGGTTTTTCCACGGTACCCAACTAGACTAAGTCGGGCCTTAGATATGGCGCTTTTATATGTGCTGACGTACCATATCAGAATATTTCAAAGGTTATAGTGGACTAACGGTTGAGAATCATTGCTCTAAAGGAAAAATAATGGTTATTTTGATTGTAAAATTTCTGTTTTCCAATAATAATTGTATGCATTTATGATCTTTTAACATCGTTATTCATTAAATATTTCTAATATTGTTAGTCCTATTGTTGCTCGGAAAGAAATTTTATTGAAGAAAGTTTTAAAAGTTTAAAATTTTTACGAGTTCTTATCAAAGAAAATGTCACGTTTTAATTTATTGTCTGGAGAACTTCATTAAGCTTTATTTGTATTTCAGTATTTTGAAAAAAAAAGATATTAAGTTTGCGTGATATGCAAAAAACAAACTATGCTATTAACATCCGATCATATTGGATCACAACGGGCCCATAAACAAGATCTTTCTAAGTAACTTCTTTCAATTCAAAAGATTATTTCATGTAAATTTTTCACTACGCAAACTTTCTACCATCAGTTTTTTTACCTTCAATTAAAATATGAAATGTTGATGCATCCGACTTTTAAAAGTCCGTAGTTTATCTAAATTTTACAAATTGTCCTAAATGATTTTTAAAAAATCTTAGATATTTAGTGTTTTCAATATATAATTTTTAAAGAATTATTCAAAATTTCTTTAAATATAGTGACTAACAGTTTGAAGATGCCTTTAAAACATCAAATATATAGATAGTCATTTTCTACTATGAGTAATCTCCTCTGGCCTTTAACAGCTTGTATTTAATTTTGTAATCTTTATTCTGTTTTGTAACGGGAAATTTCAAAAGAATTTGAAGGTAATAAAATATCACCCAGTGCCCAAACGATAATATTTTAATATTAAGTATTTTGCTGGTCTTTTTTACCTTCTCTATACCCACATTTATGCCTCACAGCGGTTCCAAAAAAATTTGAAGGAAATTTATATTTTGAATTGCATTTGCTACATATAAATTGGCGCTTAAGCTTTATTTATGTAAATTCAATATTTTCAGAATAAGCGCATTAATCTTGTTCTGAAAATAACTTTAAATAACTCCGGAAATGACACTTAAATTAACTTTACTTAGTAGTTATCTTTTATATCCCTTTTTATCCTGCGCTTTTTTCCCCTTTCTTTTTTCTGCGTGTGTATGTGTTGTCGTAAATTATACACACATATGAAATATACATTACATTCAAAGTTAAAATTAACACTTATTTACTGTGACAACAGTATAAGAGATTTAAATTCAGAATCTTTGTACTTTTATATTAACGAATATTTTCTCAAAAATTCTTTAAAAAATATGTGACTTTTTCTAAAGATTCATTGATGCAGAATTTTTTCTAATTATAATAAAATTTCGCTTTAATGGGAAAATGTAATTTATTTAAGGGAATTTCTCAATTAAAGTATAAAGCATTATTTTCTAACAACTAAAATTTAAATATTAATGTAATATAATACAGAAAAATTCTTATTTTATTGACATACAATTATTAAAAAATGTTACATTTGAAAAAGATATTTAGATAATTATTAGCTTATAAGAACTTTCTTTTTCAGTTTGTCCATCTGTCAATTAGTCCATAGAGCGTTGCAATTAATCTTTTCCCATTTAAAGATTCTAAATTAATTTCATACTCATATAAACAATTCCTTGATTAGAAGATTCTCAGTTTATGTCGTACTTGAATAAATTTAGATTATTATAGATAATAGACATTATTTAGATAATTTTATTATTATATAGAATCTAAATTAATTCCATACTGTATAAAAATTTCATTATTATAAAATTCTAATTTAATTTTATGCTTGATTTTACATCGAATAAATCTATTTTAACTTCTAAATTAACGAAAGTGGTTACATCTATTTTTAAATATCTATGACAAATAGATGAATTATTATATATTATAGATAATAGACATTATTTAGATAATTTTAAGTAATTTTATTATTATATTGAATCTAAATTAATTCTATACTGATATAAACAATTTCATTATTATAAAATTCTAATTTAATTTTATACTTGATTTAACATCGAATAATTCTATTTTAACTTCTAAATTAAGGAAAGTGGCTATATCTAATTTTAAATATCTTTGAAAATTAGATGAATGAATATATATTAATCCTATCTACAAATTCCATTGTTTCAATGATTTTATATTGACATATAACTCGTATTCATCAAAAATATTTTCTAAATTATAGAAACCTAACTTCTCTCTATTGATTAAAATGAGTACTTGATTCTATTGATCTCTGGGAGTCAAGTTATTAACAAAACCCCTTCTTTTTATACAGCATTTTGTACACACTCAAATCTGTTGGCTCAGCAATAGAGGAGACATGATCGATATTCCATTTCTTTTTATCTTATGCACGTGCTATGAATTTTTCATAAAGTTATAGATCTTCCTTTGAGTCTAGGAGTTTATTCCACATCTGACCGGAACGAGCGAGAAAAGTTCATCCAAAGGTTTTATGCCATCATAACTCAATCAACCAAGATTGTTGGATGTGGCATACAAAATAAAATAACCGGGCCAAAATTAATGAATAAATTAGAAGCATCAAGCCTTCAGCTTTCCTTACGCAAGGAGGTTTGCGAAAGGAAAGCCCAGTTATTTTCAAAATAAAACTTTTGTATAAACATTAAATTTAAGAAATAAAAGTGAAGTTTTGCGTAGTTGCAATCAATATAGATTAATAATAAATGAATTTTTCGCTTATGTTTGCTGTTAAAAACCTTCGTAAGCTTATAAATTCATCGAAAGCAAAATAACGGCTGAAAAATAGTTCAAATCATATTTTGAAAATTGTGATGGGTTTGATTTGGAAACACAATTTAATATTTTCAAATTAAAAAAATATGTGCACATGTATTCAAACTGAACCACAGCAGACTAGCTATCCTGACTCTACTATTTTATTATTCTGAATATATAATTGTGTTAAAGTTTTTTTTTATTATATATTCTTTTAAATTTCAGAAAGACATTTATTTATCATGAAAATAAATGGCATTGATAATTCAAAACTAAGAGAATCCCGGATTAATATGTGGAGGAATCATTATTAAACAGAGTTGGAATATTTTTAATAATATATTATTGTGTATAAAGGCTGAATTTAATCAGTTATGTTTTACGTAACAAAAATTATTTTAAATTAAGGAGCTTTTGCAGTCTTAAGATGGATATTCAAAAGTGATGTAGCTACATCTGCGCATTAATTGTCAAACCAATTATCTTTTATTAAATTATATTTAATATACCTCAATGTATTATTTCAAAACTTTTCCTTTGGTTGTTGTTTCAATAATATCAGAGAAACATTAACAATTATATACTGTAATTAAAAACGGGGAGATATTATTAATTATTTAAAAATCAGAAATCGTGAACAAACTTGAAGATGGCGTCATTTCATAGAAAAGACAAACAAAAAACAATTGATAGTAACTTTAATGAAATATTCCCAACAATACTGGTAAAACAAATCTCAAATGCCATGGGTCAGGTGACTCGCTATCTACCAATGAATAAACGATTATATATATATATATATATATATATATATATAGCCTTCAAATTTAGGAGACACCAAAACTTCCTAATCAAAACAACATCATGTTCTCACATGATAAAAACTACTCACATAAATAAATTTTAAATAAAAGTAATGCTATTATCTGACTCTTCATGACATCTTATA
The DNA here is from genome assembly GCA_026289955.1 of Argiope argentata. Lineage (NCBI taxonomy): Eukaryota > Metazoa > Arthropoda > Arachnida > Araneae > Araneidae > Argiope > Argiope argentata. The sequence goes on along the minus strand of JAOUZG010004146.1, from coordinate 2,566,275 downwards.
ATGTTAATTATATGAAAACAATACTTTATACAATTGCTAATTTCATAAAGCAATTGCATGCTAACTATTTTGATTCTTCTTCCAGACCTGCTATATGTTTTAAATTTATCTTCACCTTTTTAAATTTTCCATTTATAATTTTTAGCTATTGCTTCGTTTGTGATTTTTCTCCAATTTATGGAAATTAGAGTGATTATTGATTGAAAAATTTTCTTAATATACCACTATTTAAAAACAGACTAAAAAAGACTAATTTCTCCTATACTAATATAAATTCATCTGAATTGTGAGTTTTTTAAAATCTTAGAAGACTAGGAGTAATTACTATTTATTGAGATTATGATAAATTATTTTATACTCTTTCATATTCTTTAAAAACGTGGTAAATTAATTTTTTCCCTCAGTCATAATATTCTGCTTGTTACTCGATTGTGGGAATTTTTGAAATCCATTTAAATTAACATCCCAAAGAGCTAACAAACACGGAAGGTTGGAATCGATTGCAAAATTTTTACCGAACAGACAAACAGAAAAAAAATGAGATAATAAAAAGCATGAATAAATAAACGTATGTCGGACTTTTAATTATTTTGAACTATTTGACTGTTATGAAAATCTACGTTTTTCATATGATATTTTACCTAATGCATTATCTTGCAAAATTGTAAAACATCCTATAGGCGGAAACATCCACGTCGGTGCTCGTTTCGCATATATCATTATATATTATCGCATATATGATTATATATTATTGTCTCGTATATATCATTGTTTGCTTCTCGACTTTTGGCAAAATAAAGCTTTGTGAGATAAGAAGTGAAAAGCTCTATTCAACTGCATGTACCTTTGTTTGAAGCATCTTGGTTTCGGGACCGGAGGTTTCCGGGCTCGAGACTTGAATTCATTAAAGACCCCCTTGGCTTGGAAAACCGAAGGCTTCAAGGAAGTCAAACATTTGAGGCGAAATACCCTCCCCTTAGTGAGAAACGATAAGCTGGAGAAAGAATGCCGAGCCTAGCACCACCCTCGATATCCGACCACAGCTCAAAGCTACTAAGTTAGTCACAAAATGGGACTAAAACTTTTAAAAAATAAAGAGCATTTAAAATTGTTATAAAGTTGTACTCATTTTTTATTCCAATTATTTTTTTCTGTACAATAAAAACATGCATGATATTTTGTACGGCACGATACTGTACAAAACTTCCTCAAAACTAAAGGTTGAAGCGTTTCTATTCTTAAAATATTTAACCTTCAGAAAATAAGGTCCATTTAAAAAAACGTGTTTGATAATTTAAGTCTCCTTGCTAAATTTTATATTCATTTAAAAAAAATTCACATGCAACACAAAAAAATTTCTTTTCAATATTGAAGATTTATTGAGGTACCTCCTGAAGTATTACTTGTGAGTCATTTTAATTTTATAGAAGCACATAAATCATCTCACTTCCATCGTTGTGCTAAATTTGCTCTGTAAATTCACAAAAAGAGCACCCTTGTCAGGATCAGGAATGTCAGACAAAATCCTTTTCAAATTGATGGATGCGAGAAAACGTACCAAGCCTCGGTGAGTTAAGACTGAGGCAATGGAAGAATAACAAAGCTTTATCAAGTAACTTCTTGATCTGAAAGGTATCTCATTTATTTTATTTAGGATTGTAAGAAAGGACAGCAAAAAACTGAGAAAATATGAAAATACAAATAATTCAGTTGCTACCTTCTAGCAATATCTTAATGCAAGATGTTTTCATTCATAGTACATTTTGTAACTGTGCAAAGTTCTTTCTGTTGTCATCAAAGACTTTAAAATGTTATGCTTTGTAGCTTTTCATTGAGATTTTTTCTCAATAATAATTTTTGCTTTTAAACAAAAAATTTAGCTTTTGGATTAATACAAAAAAGCGATTATCAATGAAGCAAATAAGCGCTTATTTATTTATTGGAGGTAAATAATAAATAATATGGCGTGTGTTGGATGACTATAATAGAATTTCTATAAAAAATTCTGTAATTTCCCACAATTAAGTACAAATAAATGATTATAGATTAATGTACTATAAATGAAGCATTATTAAAGAAAGAATTGAACGATTATTTATTTATTATTAGTTAGGAATAAGTTACATGTTATACATAGGACGGATGACAAATTTTTTTATAAGACAAACAATTAAAAATATATCAATGCAAAATCATTTTGAAGGAATTTTTAGAAGAAATGAAAAAAATGACTTAATTAGAATTAGACTAAATTTGGGTTTGTGTCCATATGTGTTTATGTGCTTGCACGTACGCGTTTGTATTCGCATGTGCATGTACGTGTATGTTTGTGTGTTTCAGTTTGTGACCGCGGGCCACGAGTTTCTGTTGTGACCGTTGCATGTGTATGGGTAAGTCAGACAGACTCTCCGACCCGCCACGGAAGAACTCGGATTAACCATAAAACTAAATGACTGAACAGTCGCAACAGCAACACTGGCGGGAGCTGTGGTTGAGTTCTAATGACCATCACCGTCCACGGTACAACCCTTCCCGTAGAAAGTATGTCCCCTCATCTGTGGGAGGCGTCCAACCTCCACTTATCAGTGTACTCACCGAGGGTGGCGAGATCCAACCACCATGCTGGAAGCATCCCATCTTCAATTACGAGGTGCCTTCCTGGAGGATGCATGTGTATAGATATGTCCATGTGTGTGTAAATTCGAGTGCGCTTGTGTCTGTGTTTCGGGGGTGAGAGGCGGCGGAATGGCTTCATTAACCCTCCAGACGGCGACATTCAGAATGCAATACTTACCGAAAGCGGCGCGTCTGAATAACAGGTTTGTTCTTAAAAGTGTCAGGGTTTGGACAAAAGGAGTGCTTTCCCCTTTTGCAGTTATTACCGCACAGCAGGGGTAGGCAGATTAGCCGATGTCATGTTGTGAGTGACAGCTGTTGCTTATCGCAGTCTTTCGATTCCGAACAGCATTTTTCTTTCAGCCGATCGAAATAACAGATTGAAAACACAGAAAATATGGTTGTGTTTCAAAGGATTTCTGATTATTTCATGAAACACTACATATAATTTAAATTAGAAATAAATTTTGTTGTATTTAATACGATACGAATCTTATTTTTATGAATTGAAAGTGTTCGCCTATTATTTTTATTATAATAAGTTTCTCAAAATTTTTAATCCCCTCGTAATGTAAAATTATATTTCGAAATTACATGCAAGTGATTTAATTTTTGAAAAAAAAAAAGATTCTTTCGGAGTATTTCCAATGTACTTCATTATTCTAAAATGCGCTTTCAAAATATTAATTCTAAAGGCATGCGTATTACGCTCATCACTAAATTAATCAATCTTTGAATAAATTTATACAAATTGGCATAAATTCTTTTTTAATAAAGAATTTTTTTTAAAAAAAATGCATAAATTCTTACTAATGGCAAACTTAGAGGCTTCCTTTGTTTATCTCAATTAAAAGGATGTGTCTTGAATTGTTTTTAATTATTAAATGACAAACTTAATTAATAAATGAGATCCAATTTATCTAATAAATAAATTACTTTTCCTATGTCAATCTCAATTTAAAATTATTTTAATCCATCATGACTGAAAAAACTCTTTTTCAAGCATTAATAAAATGTTAAAATTTTACAGTTCATTCGAAAATAACACAATAGAAATATATTTGGTACATTAAATGTGAATTCAAAATTTTCTTTATCAATGATACGAATTTTTTTGCCATATCATTTTCCAAATTTTATTTATTGAATTACAAATAAACCATGTAGCTGAAGCGAAATTGTATTACTAGCATGTCACTACATAAAATACAAAAAGTTCAAGATCTTAATTTTCTCAAATAATGAATTTTCTTGGTGATATATTCAAATGTATAAATAAAATTATACACTGTATAAATAATGTTGTGATAATTTCAACTTTTATTGCGAATAAATGTTAAAATTTTATGTAATTTTAAGTAATAAAAATTCTGATTAAAATTATTGATACTTTTATCCCGAGGTGCTTATTTCCAGTTCCATATTATATACGGATAAAATGTGTTCGCCCTAGGTCAAACATTTTGATCTGGAGATCGCCAAAACGAATATTCATCTTCACTCTCAGTAAGGATGTTCACTATTTTAGTAGAAATAGTGGTAAGAGACCTGCGTGTCTGACAGCCTTGTTCAAACAAGTTCTGAGGCTACAGTTTATTAAGAATAAAGAATTTCAAATTACTTGAAATGTGGGTATTTCTGAATTTTTCTTAATCCTGTGAACAAACTGGATAAATAAACTAAAATCACCTCTAGTGAACTCAAATTTTGCAAACAAGAAAAGAAGGTAATCTAAATGCCAGTTGCACGCATTAATGTTTTTAATGCTAAGATATGAAATAAAATTAGACCAAGGAGTTAAAAAAATTAGAATTTAAAACACAAAGTATAATTATTTAACTTTAATTAAATTAACTTAAAAATATAACTTTTAACTCATTCATTCATTTACTTTCACGAGCATTAAAATTTGCGTATTAAATTACTCAATATTAAACGTATATAAAAATGTCACTTAACATTATGTTTAACATTCACAGAAGTGCGTGTTGTATATATGAGATTGTACAGTGAAATAAGATTAATATTTCAATTAAAAAATATAACCTATAAAAACTGCGCTTATTTTAACTTTGAAAATATTATTAAAAACTAGAGAAAAATATAAAAACAGTATCTCTACAATGCTTAAATTTCTGTTTGTATTCGTCAAGGAATGTGAAATTCCATAAACAAAAAAAAATTGCAAATTAAATAAATTATCAATTTTTATATATAAATTATTACGTTATAAAAATATATGATTTAATATAATGAATGTAAAACTTATCATTCTAAAAAAACTCGCTTTAATTTATGGATTTTATATAAATAAAATATCTCCCCGTTTTTAATTACACTTATCAATGAAAACAAAAAAAATCATTCAAAGATGAAAAGTCTCGCTCATTAAATAAAATTCTGCATATAATTTCAGTGTCTTATTTTTTTTAAAAATAAGTTGCATAAGCAATCTTAATTCGAAAATCCTTAAATAAAAGTACGTTATAAAAGAGAAAAATGTCAAACTTTTATTTTATATTTATTTTTATAGATTAACTGTTATTTCCCCCTAAAATTTTTTAAAATCTTATGGATGAATTAATTAATAACAATACTCATTTATGTTCATTCCAGGAATATATTTTCATAAGTTCAGTTTTATTCCTTTTATTTAAAACTTAATGTGGATTCGCATTTATTCTCAAAATCTCAAAAGTAAGGTTGAGAATGTAAACAAAATTTTAAAATGCTTAAAAGAAGGAGACTAGGAAAACAGCATTCCTATCGTCCACTGATAACGATTGGCTTCTCCTTATCTCACATTTCTTTCTCATTATCTCGCAGCTTGAGTTTGGGGGAAGCGAAAAACTCAACCCGTGAAAGTACGGGCAGTGACAGTTTTAAGGGAATTTAAATTTCCGTCTATTCACGGGTTTAACGCTTTGAAGAGAGAAGAGATTCCGTCTATTTGCGGGGTTGACGCTTGGAGGGTTAAAGAAACTGATTGGCAAATTCACAGCCTCTTTGTGAGCTGTTTTATTTGGTACATTAGATTTAGCACGTCCGCTATTAGCACGTCCTCTACCTTTGTTATCCATAGTAGACCAGCATGCCTTTCTGTTATCTCATGGAATTCCCAAGTCTTTCAAAATTAAAATATGCGACACATTAATTGCAGCTTTGAAAAATCTTTCTTTGCTCACAAAAACATTTCAAACTGGAGGGACAAAAATTATCAAAATGCTCGTGAAATATTACATTAAAAACATTAAAACATTAAAAACAAACGAAGAGTAAACAAATTTTCAGAAAAACCTGTTTCAATAATTTATGGTGAAAAATTAGATGGATTGTAAATTTAAACATAAAAAACAAACGAAGAAGACTTATAAAGTTATCTCGAAAGTGTCCGTCAAAATGACTTCACATCTCTAAATAGTTATCTTATCGTTTTGAAAATTTCAAAAAATTAATAAAAGGTCTTATATATAACTTTAACTCGAAATTTAATACTAATGCCCCTTGAAACTGGATGACAAGAAAAATACTTCAGAATCGAGTTTTAGACTCTGCTTTTGAAATAGTGGAAGGAGTAATTCAGTTACCAGATATCATCCTTGACAAATTCGTAAACGGGTAATTTTTATTAATTTTTTGTAATAATGACAGAGCATACAACTGTGTTACCTTTGGCTGAAATTAATTTCTCTCGTTTACAAACAATGAAAAAAAACTGTTTTACACGAAGAGAAACCAAATCCCTCTTTTATACAGATGAAATTTTTTGTCACTTCTTTTCAGCTAGAAAATGAAACCCTTTCGAATAAAAACGTATGATGATAAATTTACATATATATTAAATTTTCCCAAGGTGGGTGTTCTTTCTTGGAATAGGCTAAAAGCGTCGGCCTATTCATTTATTTCTGCTTAGTACGGAAGCGAGACACCTCTGGAAAAATCCTTGCATTTGGCTGAATTCTTGACTTAATTTACAATACTAAAGTTTGAGATTCAATTTTTTCTAGTTATAAAGTTATCAGAATTCTAACTATGTCTTTTCATTCTTTCTAACTTCTAAAATTATATCTGTTTCAAGGGGAAAATATATGCGAAAATGCCTTTCCAACGCGTTGCTATGAGAGAAATGTATCTGAAAGACACAAGCAGGCGGTGATATTACTTCCATGGCCCTTTATCGCTTCCAAGGCAAAATTTGATACCAATTTTACTTCAAATGAGATTATTGAAAATCTTTGACAAAACTCATGGAATTTTTGCAATAAGACAGACAAAGTATAATCCCCGCCCAGAAAACGAGTTTCAGCAGTTCAATAAATAAAATGAGAACAAAGTTAGATAAAGAATGCGAAAGGAATACAAAAGAATGGCCAAAGATGACAAAATATAAGACTCACGGAATTTTCTTATAGCACAGAGGAATAGATTTGATACTATTTACAGTATAATGAAATATTGTCAAATAGCGTTATATTATAAATCTGTATCAGAAAATTTACACAAGTGTCATTTATAAGCAAAAAGAAAAAAAAAACTGTTTATTTGGTTGAACTTTCTTTAATCATTCCATTATTGAAACAGAAAAAATATGATGGTCATATATTTTTAAATTATAAAAATTCTTTACGCTAACTTATCTTTATAAAACAGTACATAACCTGTTTCTGTGACAGAATATATGGGACTGATTTTAGGAATTTATCTACTTCAGGTTGTGTATTATGCATACGCGATAATACACAAAAATCCAACAGTGCAGATAATATGATAAGTAATCGCATTTCAGTGAGAACATATGCTCTAGAAGAACTTTCTTTGACTACACGTAATGTCAAATCGATATTTAATTAAAGTCAGTATAAAGAATGGAAATGTTGAGAAAAGCTGAGTAAAGATCCTGAATATTATAAAAAAGTGTAGTGAAACTTCTCAATAAAGAAGAACAATTAGAATGAATTATTACTCTAATTTACAACCAATAAAGAAGGCAAGGAAAGAAAAGAACCGTCAAGGGAAGACAGCAGATGATGACATCAAAAGAATGTCATCATATGTCATTTACAGAAGGGAATAAAATATACAGATAATTATATAATTTCACACTAATGTATTTTTCATTAGTAGGCTATTTTTTCTTGAAAACTATATTTATATGTGAGAAATTGTTAATGATGTATTCAAAGTATTCGTATCGTATACAGAAATAATAAGTTTTCTTAAATATCGAAACAATATATTACGTAACTTTGAGGGAAAAGAATGTTAAAACTCTATAAGTAATAGAATATTCTGAAAAAAATTAAATCAAAACTTAAAAACGATTATTTCAGAACAATGGGGAAATTTTTACTTTACTTAAACAAAACAAACAAGCACAAAAGCATATCTTCAACAAATTTTGAGGAAAGATAAATACAAATGGCAATTTTAACATTGTTACTAAAGAAGGACTTCCCTTAACTGGAACGCTTTTTACTTGCATAGCAAAAATAAATATTGTAATATGGTATGAGGACCTATATTTAAATAAAGGAAGAACGTTCTAAATATGTTTTCCGCGATAAGCCGATATAATTTTTTAGGCGAGTCGTTTCTACCGGAAATTGAGTTTTTTCCGACAGGAGAATGGTATAATAGGATTACAAAATCACTGGCCACAACAGATAAAAAAGGGAGCGTTTTTTTTTTTCTTCCTTTCATGGATGACGAGAATGACAGTAGAAAGACAGGCGAGACAGCCTCTTGTTGACAAACCGATCCTTTCTTAATGCAATAACGGTAAAATGACTTAGAACCTCCGACTGGTCGACAGACTTTTCGAACATACTCGGCAGTCAGATCTTGAGCGGCACCCACAGTAATGCAGTTTGTTTTTGAGAGATGAAGGATGTTTCCCCGTGGAATTTCTGGCATTCTGATATTTCCGAGCATTCTTTCCCTGTGCTTATTTTTTTTTCATTTTCTTTATTTCTGGGAACAAGTAGTAGGAATATCAATAATGCAAGCACAGTGCTATAGAATACCAATTTTTACTTTAACGCTTACGAAATAAAGAGGAAGTATTGTAATCGTCAATAAATCCAAATTCGAGATCACACGTTTTAACCTCCTTCAGTCGCAAAATATATTTTGGCATTATTTCTATTAGTGTGTTAGTGTGAGAATATGATAACACAAAAACGTTTTGAGCTAGATAGTTTATATTTGGCATACGATATTGCGACCAAATTCGTAGGTTTCTGTCAAAGTTTGAACGAAACCTATGCTCTAGTACAAGTGAACTCGATAACTACTATAAAATGCATAAAGCAAGACAAATAAAATTTGGTACACAAATTTGGCATTTAAAATGTACATTTTTTTAAATTTTGTGCTGAATCCGCTCAGAAATTGACCGCATGTCTGTCTGTATTTTAATTTATTAAAAAATACAATAAATCCTAAACGTAGCGACTTAAATCAATCAAATTCAGTAAATCATACTAGACTGTCAGAGCCACCCGAAGGCACATGGAATAAAACTTAAAACTGAATGACCGGATTTCTGCAACAGCAACACTGGATGGAACTCTGGTTGAGTCTTAAGCGCCATCACCAGCCATGGTACAACCCTTCTCGTAGGAAGTACGTCCCGTCTTCGATCGGAGGAGCTAAACCCACACCTATTTGTGTACCGTCCAGGGTGTCGAGATCCAACCATCATGCCGTAAGTGTCTCATCCTCATTACGAGGTGCCCCCCCCAGTTGTTAAATGAAATTCAGTATGTTATCTTATCAATAGAATTGTAATTCCGTGTCATTTTGGTGTTATCAAAGGAAATCAAATTTGGTACTGGCAAGCAAAGTGGCGTCTAAAATACGTACTCTCGCAATAGATTCAATAAAAGGCTAAATCTCAACTATATTTCCACCAGAGACGTATATTTTGTACCATTTATGACCTTACCCAAGTCCCACAATTTTATGCGGAAGAAAGGGGACAAGACCTTTACTGGTAAATATGATAAAAAGCTTTGAATAGACCACTCTCGCTGGTTTCCTACATGAAAGGGTTTCAGAAGCATTTAACAAAGCAATATTTTTAACAATGTACCTGCTAACATTTATACAAACTCTGTGCTTAGAGTTATAATGAAACTAAGGTTAAAATATGTTAAAAAAAAGAGTAGAAAAAGAAATCGAATAGTGTTTTTAATTTTAGAGTATTGAAGGATAATGTTTTATGAAGCACTAAAAACGAAAAATGCCCAATAGTTCTTAAAATCGTTCAAGATTGTTTAAAAAGGTCGCTAATGTACCGTCTATAAGAAACTGGCTGTACAACTACATTTTCCAATTTTAGTCCTCAATTTTTTTTATCCCTTTTGGATTTCCGGGTCTCCTTCGTAGGATTACTGGGGATTATTGTCTAGTCAAAGTAAACGTAGGATCTATAAAAGGATCTTTTGAATTTTATTTCAGTATAAAATTCAGCTTAGTTTAATCAGATTATAATGTCTCGTTTTGAGACATTCTGATATTTCCGGGCATTCATATCCACACATCTTCGTTTCGGTTTGTCTAAGAATGAAGAAAGATAAAATAAACAACGTGAATTGTGTACCATAAGGTACCACTTCTTTCTTACGGAGGATGGTTTTAAAGGCATTTTTTGAAAAAATGATACTACATTACCCTTTTTTAATATTGATACAAACTCTGCATTTCGAACTATGATGAGCCTAAGGTTAGAAGTGGTAAACTATGTCAGTTTCCAAAATTTTAAGCATCGTATTTAATCTTAAATTGTTAAATGACCGGTGCTCTATAGAATGCTGAAAATGGAAAATTCAATATAATCCTCTAATTTGTACATAAAAGCATTTAAAGAGGTCGGCAGAGTGAAATCCGAATGGGTTGATCGAACAATCTTTTACAGTTTCTTCACACATTCATTTCCATTTGTTACTATGCTTTTTAGTTTTAATTCATAACTACTTTAATTGTGCTGATATTGCAGTGACACATTTGCAGTATTGTTTGGGATTTTTGTCCCAATCAAGGTTAAAGACAGATGTTAACTCTCGGTCTTCTAAAGAAGCTCTTACATCTTGATCCGGTTCAAGTTTAATTTAATGAGATTAACGTCCTATTTCGAATTGCATGAGAACTACTATTTTCCAATACGCAGATTATAAACGACAAAAAATTCTAATTAGAGATTTCAACGAATCTCTACACTCCATACCTCTCCGAGAGAAAAAAAAAGCATTTATGTAATTATGTCTGTCTATTCATGGCATGATAGTTCAAACACTTTCAGTTAAATAGATGAAATTTGGTATAAGTTTTCTACTTCAAATTTGTAGAAATCTATCAAATTTTGAACCAAATCCATTTAGGGGAAGTCAAGGGGAAGACTGACTGTTTGAATAAATTTAAACTCAATAACTTCAACATGAGGAGAGCTATATAGATACAATTTGATGTACAAATTTGAAATATAAAGGATATATATATCTAAAAAAATCGAACAAATCTTCTGAAAACTGTTTGTCAAGTTATATTTTCATAAGCATATAAACAAGGTAACTCAAAAACGTAATGATTAAGCATATTACATTTAGTGCATGATTTTTTTTACTTCAATTATAAGTTCCGTATAAAATTTTAATTCCAATCGATTGAACATAAATAATCTAAAATACAAATGTGGCGCTCGGACGCTTGTATATTAATCACATTCCTGCTATTAGCATTCATTTATCGCCAAAGATCATATGCTAATATTAACTTTCACTGATACTGTTTTCCAGTGGCATGCGGTTTATAATATTCAAGTACATATATTAGAGACCATACGATAAAATTTCGAGTGACCATTCCCACTGGTTTGAACTAATTTCGTAAATCTGAGTTATTGACTGTTGACAATGAAGACTACTGGCTTGACCCAACCTCCACATTCCAAGCCCATTCTGATTGAAATTCTGAAAGATTTAATGAGGACCTGTCCTCTATTGGACCTTCTACAGAAAACAACGTAGTACTATTTTATTTAACTATGTTAAAGTAATATAGTACTTTTTTTTTTCTACATAGAATAAATTTTAAATAACACTAGGTCATTTTTCAAAAAGTAATTGTTATATATGTACAAAATATGCAGATAAGCTTATCAATTTGTATTTTATGAGCTCTTCGTAGAATATTTTTTATCCTAATCAAAATGTTTAAATCACGTTAATAAAATAAATTATGACCCATAGTCACCTTTTAAAGGTCATAAATGGTAACAAAATAAGTAATGACCTATAAAAGGTGACTATTCTAATTGTGGCACAATTACATTTACAGGTTGAATTATACATACTTTCTATACAATTACAGGCTCTATTGTTACGAATATAATAATTCTCACACAAGAGTGATACAAAGATACATACTTTATTGTCTATGAAAACGCATATTAAATATTCGCAACTCAAACTACAAAATTCGCAGGGAATTAACTCTACCGCTAATTTCAAATGACAGCGAAGCTATAGATCGCCCCACAGGGAGAGAAGAAACGCTCTCTCAAGCTAAGCCAACCATGTCAATCGTTGCCCAAACTCAACAAATTCCCCTCCTTTAAGGTGTGTCTTAAATAGTGTCCCAATAAAGTGGGCGGAGCAAATCTAGAAACGGCGTGTTCGATCCAATGAAATATGGCACTGTCTCCAACATTCAATAAGAACAAAACTTTATTTCTCAGTTTCTACTATAGCATGTAGTAAAAACGGTCAGCGACCTCATATCACCCAAGCTCTTATATCCCCAAATTGGTAACATATGATGATCGTATGTTGTAAATTCTCTTAGAACGGTTTTTTCTCGCTGATGTGCGATTCCGTTACAATTAATTTTATACACAAAATATTTACAAATATTTACACAACAATTCATAAATATTTACAATATTTACTTCTAATTTACACAACAATTCATAAATATTTACAATATTTACTTCTAATTTACACAAACTTCATAAATATTTAAAATATTTACAACATTTAATTCTTATTTTCACAAAATTCTTAGCATTATTAAAAAATATTTAATAAAACACACTAATCGTGAAAACATTTTCAACAAAGAAAGTTTTTTTTTCTTTTACGTCCAAAACTGTTCAAGTTATTAAGTGTCAACTTTGTTATTTTGAGTGAACTAAGTGTCGCTTGAAAAAGCACCATTCACTGACTTCTGAAATATACTAACATAGTTGCTACTGAAATTCTTTAAAATAGAAATATTAAAAAATTCATAGCTCAGCCAATTCTAGTCATTGCATTGTGGAATACATTTTTAAAAAAATGTTTGTGAGTTAAGATTATATTAAAAAGATTGCCAATACTATAAAGCAAATGTATAAAATTTTAGATTTCGCAATTTCCTTAACATTACGTTTACTCTTAGAAATAATATAAAACACAATTGCTTACATTATTAAATTTTTTTACAAGTAGATAGATTTACCTGGATTAATCAGATTAGAAAGTAGCATTGGGACTAGGTTTAGATTCGCCAACCTGTATAAATGGATAACTGTACCCAAGCAGTCTTATAATTTTCGAAAGCTATTTTTAGTATTACAGACCTGTTGAAATATAGAAAAGAATCTCAAATCAAACCAATGGCATGATTTCATCCTCAGAAAATGAGTTATTACTCACTATATTTTATATACTGAAAAAAATAGGATGTGTGTAATTTCGCATTTCCTCCAATTTTATGAAACTGCTTATTTTGCTTACGTATTAAAGTACTGAATGCTCATATATTTGGTAACAAAAATATTTTGGTAAAAAAATAAGTTTTATAATTATTTAATTCTTACTATTATCTCACAATCTCCCCTTATATCTATAGATTTATATATCTTGTTCAAATTTTCAATCGTTAATAAAATACATTTTATCCATCCCTCAAGTTCAAGTAATTTTTTTAAAACTAGGAGTGGATGACATTTGATGTTAACACAGTTATTTCAAATATTAATTCATTAATTTTTCATTTATTAATAAAAACTAGCTTTCTTGACAGAATTCCATATTTCTCCACCAATAAATAACGAATTCAGTTTTTTTTTTTCCCTACGCTAATAAGGTTAGGCTTAACATGTTTTCGGCAGATAATTTCAAATGATTCTGTTTATTTTCTAATGTTTGATACATTTGAAATTAAACATTCTTAACTAATCGATTTTTCGGATCCATTTTGAAGCATTTTCCAATTAAAAAATAATTAAAATGCAAATAATAAATACAATAATAAAAAAACAATACAAAATAATTAAAATTAAAATGTTCTTATCTGTATGCGTTACTTCAACTAGCGTAGAAAATTCACGCATCTTGCATTGTTTCAATTGGCGGAGAAAATTCAACGCTAGTATAATTTTTTGATTAATTATTTATAGTAATCGCAATTATTAGGCCACGATAGCCTGGTTGGTGCGGTCCCTTGGCCTGCGAGTTCAAACCCGCCAGAAGACTGTGTGTGTATGTGTGTGTGTGTGTGCGACATCTGTCGTGGTCACAAAGCCCTCTATGTCGAGAGTGATACCACTAGGGGCACTGGGTCAGACGTGATATTTCTCTGTTCCAGATCTAAATTACGAACTGTAGATTAATTAAAGGAACGCATGAATGAAATCCGACCCGTAAAAAGTTTTTGTGACTTGTGTGAGCTAGAAGTTAGACTTCTGTCCTCAGGTGCTCAGGGATCCATACACTCAAAAAAATACTGCAGCCCTCCTTCCGTTGTAAAGTGGAACAACCGCAACATTTGTATTTAATAAAAAGTAAAAAGAGAATTTTTCTTTGTTAATCTAAATAGGGATAGATTTTTAAAAAGATTTTTATGCTACTTATTTTTAAGACCAACTGAATAGTTATACGCCTTTCTGAAAATGTGTACTAAAGTAAAAAAATTGTATTTTATCCGATTATAATGAATAAATTTATCGCTCGAAGTATGAAATGTAGTCTATTCTGAAAATGTTTTAATTAATTATCCATAAATTACACTTTTTATTTTTCATTTAGATTAACTTCTGCTTTTATTATCCATGGAATAAAGGACTATTTTGGCCATCTTAGAAGGTCATTTTTAGCCTTTCAAAGCCTTTTCAAATTTATAAAGATTAAGGACTTTATTTGAAAACCCCTGAGAGAAACTAGCCCTCTTAGAGTCACGTACAAACAAAAATATCAAAAGAACTCATTCAAGCATACGATCACAAAATATTGCCTTTTTAAATTAATTTACTGAAGTTTCTAACACAGCATATTACGATTAAAAACCATACCAATTTCTTTTTGCTTTAGATACTACTGTACCCAAAAAACTATATCTGATTAAATGACCTTTTGCTTTAAGATATTAATATTACATTGAATAAAAATACATTGGTAGAAGTAAAATTTCCTTTTCTTTGAATTAAAGAAACTTATTTAGTCCTTTATAGGAAAACTTTTGATTTTCAGATCAAAGAGAAAATGCAGCATACAAGTATTCTAAAAAAATTTCAAGGTTCTTAAACTTCTTTATTATTAATTATGGAATTTCTCAGAATTATTAATTTTTATTTTGTCAATGGGATTTTGGAGAAGTTATTTATTATTTTATCTACTGAATGTTTTGAAATACATTCTTTTTTTATTTACAAAACGTAGAATTCTATGTTTCTTCGATATCCTCGGGTTTCTTTAACGCAAAGAATTGGGAATTTTTTCAGATAACATTGCGTGCAAGGTAAGAAGAAATGAGAATGGGGAAATGTCTTATCTTAATTGAGATAAAAATATTTCTAAAAATCTCAAATCCTCGAAACTTGCATTATTTTTTGACGTTCTTGGACGGGATTCGTAATAGTGAGCTTTGTAAAAAACACATTGTGAACTCTTTAATCAGTGCAACCAAAGACCTAGTAATTAAGGTAAGAAAAATTTGAGAAGAATGACGTCCCTTAAGCTCATTATTTTAATTTTATCTTATCTTTATTTGAGTAATTATGATATTATCTGATGGAATATGAGATTCTAACTGAAGTAAGCTCAATTATGAGTCTTAATTTAAAATGCAACATCAAATGAAACAAGTTCAATTAAACTCAAGAAATGTTTTCTTTAAACTTTGTATTGTAATGGTGTAATTAAAGTTTAATGAATTTTCATGATTAACCCTTTGCACTCCGATGGCACCTCTGACTCGCCATTCAAGATTGTACATCATTTTGATGTTTTATTTATTTTTCAAATTCAATTTTGAAAAATGCCTATATAATGGTTAAGAGATGTAGATTAATTTTTCAAAGAAATTCGATTTAAAAGAATTATGTATATTTATTTTTCAAAGCAATACGCAAATCTTTGTATTAAATGAATAATTTTGCATCTAATTATTTTTCGGAATGCAAAGGGTTAAGCACCACATGCCTTATATTAGCCTGAATGGATGAGAATTTTAGATTAGGATCAAATTATAAAAGTTCCTTCCCATATGCGTTAAATTTTTTTTTGTATACACTTTCCTTATATCTCCACAGATAACAATAAGCATGAATCCGACTCTCACTGGCGTGTGAGCTCTTCAACGACGAAGGTACATAACCTCTCATTAGAGAAGTGTGTATGTGCAATTTATAATGATAATTTTTCGCAGATCACAATATAAAGTTATGGACGGAGACCAAACCTCCGCATTGTTAACATTGGTGACAAAACTTCGGCATTTCTAACATTGGTGACAAAAC
>JAOUZG010004146.1:2529100-2549872 GCA_026289955.1 Argiope argentata | reverse complement strand
TAACATTGGTGACCAAACCTCCGCATTGTTAACATTGGTGACCAAACCTCCACATTGTTAACATTGGTGACTAAATTTCTAGATTTTACTGCATGGTTCAGCAAGTCAGGGGCCTTTTCTTATATACCTAGATGCACGCATGTTGAGGCTCCTTTACTCTGAATTGTGCAAATAGGATTACATTCAGGTGGGAATTTTTGTTTTATCGAAGAAGCCATCTTGGAAAAATTTCAGATGTAAAGATGAAAAATCTTTGGTATGGTAACGAGTTTTCGTTTCCTTTTCGAGAGTAATGGTGATTGAGAATAATGGTTGTTTTACAATAATGGTGATTTTTTCACTGGGACAATTGCCAAGGACGTGTTGAATCTGTTTATGAGGCCTCGCGCTAAAAATAGCACATTTTACGTCCTAAAGTATCCGATTTGAGGCTACGGTTAAGCAGTCATGAGGATTTTCAAAGATATTTTTAATTTACCATATTTTGGAGATTTATTTAAAATATACTGAGCCACAGTCTCGGCAATAGGCTCTGAAGCTTCTAGTTTTAAAACGATTTCTCTGAATATCTGTCGTGTATGTGGATCTAATAAATTTTAAATCTGATGTCGTCGGATCGAAACTTCCTCATATCTCTGAGAGAAGATTTCATTTTACATCATTTTTAAAATGCATTAGAGGTGGATAAGAGATTCCAGCTCAGATGCATTTCCCCGTCATTTCAAAAGGAGTTACATCCTAAAATAACCACCGTGTTGCTTTAAAATCGAAAATTAATATACTTAAAAGCTAAATCTTTAAATTTTTAAAGAATTCCAATGGTATTATTCGTTTAGGCTAGACTACTCAATTAGGTTAAAATAGCATATATATCTATTTTCAAATGTGCTACATAGTTCCCAAATATCTCTAAAACGTTCACATCTGTTAAAATAATTTTTAAAGAGATATTTAACACAATACCGCTAAATACGCGCATTAGAGTGAAATTTCCTGGAATACTCTAAGGATAATACAGGCTTTGCTAATGCAATTAAATTGATAATTCGATCAAATTTGACCTTTAATTACGTTGCTTATTATACCGTGCGCTAAGCATCCCTCATTTACTTCCATGTAATTGACAGCAGCATTATTATTAAATGAAGTCTTCCTATATAGTTAGCAGCTAATGATCGTTTAAGGCGAAGATTTTGAGAGCTTCTGATTGATAACATATTTATGTTTCTCCAAAGTCTCCTGGAGATAGAAATATTTTTTTCAGATAACATTGACCTAAAAGTTGACACTATCATATTTATTAAAGGAATAAATAAGTTAATGCTTTCTGATACTGCTAACAATACTCTAAAAATTAAAGCGTAGATATTTTAGTCTAGAAATTTGAAAAAGAAATGACAAAATGAAAATATTGAAATTTCTTTTGAAAAATTTAAAAAAAAAATTGACTGAAGAAGTGATTTTGCGGAATTGTTATAAGGAGGTTACCTAATCACTATACTTTTGCACAGGTCTTGATGAGAGTTCTAACGAATCCTTCAGAAGACGGTTTATCAGCAAATAATAAGAAGCTTTGAATCTTTGAACTCATATGGATGAATGATCAAAGGACGTAGTAATTTGAAACCAATACCTGGAAAAGAAGTAAGAATTAAATACTTTATTTAGATTTCAATTTAGCTTTATACGTTTCATTTTTGTAAAAACATAATTTTAAGTTGCATCTTTCGCTTACTTCCTAGTGTGTAAAATTTTTGAAACTATGCAAATTTATAGATAATATAATAATATTTTGACGCTTTTATAAATTTGCTATCAATTAATCAATTACTTTAATTAAAATTTTGTAGCGTATGAGAGGCGTCATCTGGTGACGAACATCAGAAGTAAATTGATCGTAAAATTCTCAAATATTTGTAATAATAAATTACAATTAAATACCAAAAATACGTTCTAATTTTGAGTACAGTAATAAAAATGTGGTTTTAAAATCTGATTTTATTGATTTTTTTTCTGATGTTATTTGATATGAGTCATATGGTAAATATAAAACTTTGGTTTGATATTCTTTTGGTATTTCTTTTACCGTTTTATAAAAACACTGAGAAAAAATTGCTACATTCTAAATCTGAAATAATGAATTCAGAATTTCCATTTCTTTTTAAATAAGTAAACATTGGAGAACTTGTTGAATCATAATATATCGCACTTAATTCAAATAATTTTTTTAAAAATAAGAAACGATTTTAAATAATGGGGAAAAAGTCTGGTCTAGAACTTTGAAAAATGTATTATATTTAAAAATACTCAAATAAAATACAAACGACACAGAAAAAAAATACATAAAAAATCCAACTAATATTTCTATAAACACATTATTTACGTGGATTCTTGATCCCCGTTAAGATGTTAAAAAAGATAAAATATTTTTTTGCTCTCATATATCCCAATAAGCAATCATTAAGTTAAGAAAAAAATGTTTTTAAAATAAAAAGGATGTCATAAAAGATAATTTACCTTCTTGTTTTTGGCCTGCACCTCTTAACATGAAAGGATGCATTTTGAATTAAAAAGTGTTTCAAAGTTTCTTTGGAATTCCCATTTCAATAATTTGCAAACAAATGAATAGAGAAAGATGTCATTAAAAAATACAAATAAAAATGGAGCTGATTTTTTAAATCATGAAGCTAAAATTTATTTGCAGCATGGCTTTTAGTTTGAACAATGAGATACTTCTGCAATTAGCGAAACTATGCAAGTGATGAATTAGAGACAGAAGTTCATTGTGTCTTCCTCCATTCTGGAATGCAATTTTCCGACAAAGAATTAAATTTTTGTTGTTTGGTATTCTGGAAATATTTGCTTCCGTATTTGACTGCTGATTTCTCAAATGGAGGAAAATACATTGACCATTTGTGAGCTGTTAACCCGTTCATCGTCTTATCTTATATAATGCTTCGATTGACACATACACAAAGACAGTATTTGAAATAGCAAATTCTACTACAATTAAATATTGATTTTCTGACATAAAAGAAATCCTTTTTTTATTTTCATACTTTTTGTTCGAACCAAATTTTTGATCTTCAGTCGTTTGGGAATGATTTACAAATTTTTTTAAAATAAATATGCTTAAATAAAATTATGTATATATAAATATATTAAAATATTCAAAACAGAATGTTAAAATATACAACTAAGAAATTGTTCGAAAAACGTAGAAATGAATCCCACTAATTTATAAATACTTTACTGGCAAGATTGCATAGAAACGCGGTATTTTTCTTTTTGACCCAACTTTTTTTTTCAACACTGACACATTAAGTCCTTATATTCATTTTAGAATTTGTCTCATAAAAGCTCTCTTAAATTTTAAAGCTGAGTAATTTAAATTTTTTAATTACTATGCTTTAAAACTTTTTCTTGATATTTGAACGTTTCTTTTTTATTTTTGGTTTTGAAGGGTTCCGCTTTCTTAATTTCTTATCTGTAGGTGCTTCCCCTTCCTTTTTTCTCTCTTAACATTTTAACTTGGTTTATACTGATTATATTATTTAAATATGTGGTTCTGGATTTAAAATGTGGTAAAGTTAAAGAAATGCAAACCATAGGTTTGGAAAATCTGACTAAAACTGTAATTCATAAAGATGCTGATACACGCACAATGCAGAGACCTATTTTCACTTGGTATGTTAAAATATGCTCGTATATGAGAAAGAGAAGCATTGTCAAATTTATCAGGCACTAAAAGCTTTACTTAACGCAATTATTTGTATGACCTTAAGGCACTAAGACCATTTGCATAAGTGCAAAGGACCTACCTATCCTAATTCCTTTCAAAGAGGCAGGCATAATTTCCCCAAGAAAACTTGATTAATCAAGATTAATAAACTTCCCGAGTGAGAAAATCTATCTTATGTTTATCTATTCGATAAAAGATATATACCCACCAATATCTGTATACGATCGCAAAAATTCTATTCTACTATGATCAGAGAATGACTCATGAATTATTTAAATGGTATCTATTAAATTATCCATAGTGCCAAAGTAATGCAATTAAACTTTCTGAACCAATGAATTGTAGCTGCTGCCTTAATTTATGGATGTGTCTTTCAGCCGCACAGGATTTTGCTTACTGTGCCTCCTGTAAGCAATATGACATCCTAAGATCAAAGGCAGAAACAAATGAAAAGCTACTGATAATACTGAGGTAAAAGTCCATTAGCACCATTAAAAGAAAATGAATTATTAATTGCCACTGAGCGTGCGAAATATTTGTGCAAAGATATCCACTTTATTGGAATTAATTAAATTTAAGAAATCCTTTACGCTAATGGATTCTAAAAGACAGCTATAAAGTGAAAATTAAATAATTTTTTTTTTAATTAACAATTCAAAAAGTTGACAACTTTTCTATAAGTTAAATGAGCTTAAAAGATTTTTTTTTTATTTTTCCAGCTATTCGTTATAACATGTTCTTGCAAATAAATCGGGTTTAAATTTTGGAAACAATATGTGCTAAAATCTAAAATGCCGTTTCAAAATTATTAATGCATCCCTCTCCAGCTGAGCTTGTCATGTTTAATGTTTTTCTATGCGACCTAAGTGATGATGATAGAGTATGAATTTCATCTGCTCCGCAAACTTAATTACAGTAATTGACTTTAAAATGCCTCAACTTAAAATTTGCCCTGTTTTATGCACGAAGGTGACTTTAGCAGAATAATTGGAACTCGAGATCGTGACTAATCTCCAAATTTTAAATTTCTCTGAATCTTCTAAATCTATTTTTGGAATTATGAATGTGTATGAGTGAATATGTAACTCAAAAATACTATCAGCTAGGCGGATACAATTTTATATATATTTTTTAGACCAAATTGTTAGATTTCTAACAAATTTCGACTGAAATCCATTCAGAGGAAATATGATATTTTGACTGTTCGAGAACAAGTCAACAAGATGACCACAATACCTAAAGAGCTTGATAACTCAAATCTGGTACACAGTGCCAAAATGTAGCTTCTAATAAACTTTTAGATCATATTTGTGAAAGGGGGTTACTATCTTTCTGTCTGTCTGTAATTTGGTATTTATGCAAATGCAGTAACTCATCAATTCAATGACTGAAATTAATTAAATTCGGTATATAATCTGTACTGTGGTAAGCTACAATTCCGTAAAAAATTTTGGTTTTTATCGATCCGATAAAAAGGTTCCTAGAAGCCTGATCGCAATATAGATTTATCAAAAATACTGGATTCAAGCCAAAGATTTATATTTTGTAACTATTTAACTATTAACTGGATTCAAGCCAATGCAGGGTAAATTATTAGTAGCCTTACCCAAGGTCGACAATTTTATGCAGAGAGGGGGAAAAGAGAGCTTTCTTCGAGAAAATGCGAAAAGGTTTAGGGGAAGCCACTTCTGGTAGTACAAACAGCATTATCTGTCGAATTTAAACTAATTTCTTATTCATAAAATATATTCGAGATCTTTTCTTTGTTCACTACTATATATCTAAAATGATTTTTTTGGAATTCAATTAAAGTAATTCAGTGATTAACTGAGTAAGATTCTCCTTTCTCAATTAAGTATCAGAAAATTTTAATGGAAATACAATTTAAAAAGTATGAAACAAAAAGAGTAAATCATGATGATCTTCTTAAAACATTTCAAATTATATTTATAAAAAAATATTTCAAAAGCATGCAAATACGAATTTCCATTTATCAAAAAGTCCTATCTATCCTTCATATAAGGATTTAAATAGCAATTGTGTAACAAAAAAGTGTTAATATTTGTAAGAGTAATTCATAAAATCGTAATCATATACACAGATTTTATTTTATTTATAAACATAATCGTCTTTTCTGACACAACAGCAAGTATTAAAACTTCAGAACTGTTGAAAGAAAAAAAAGACCGAAATAACTGTTAATGAAAATGAATTTTAAAAGGGAAGTATTTTTTTGAAATCTTTTGTTTGTGATAAGATATCATTGGATGAAAAGAAATCTTAATTTACATGCTTTAGGAATTTCTTTTGCTAACGAGCTTCAAGAAAAGGCGAAGTCAAAGGATGGAATATTTCAACATCAAAAACCTAACTCTCAGATGCTTCAAACGTAGGGAAATATCAAAAGAAACCTTTTGGATACCACAAAAAAAGAAGATATTTTGAGAAGGAGAGGGAGAATCGGGAGACGATTCTTCCTGGATCCCTCGCTACTGCTGCCGCCCTCTATAGAGTATCTCCACCGTTTCTATCTGTCGTGATTAGTTCATTCGGGGTAAATATGAAAGTGATAAGATAAAATTCTTTTCATTAAAAGGAATTTCTTGTTATTGCAGTTATTTCTTCTGGATTTCTGTCAACAGAAGGAGAGTTTTAGAAAAGATACAAGGATTATAAGACTTGTTGCTAGGCAACGTTTCAAACTTTGATCGATACCCTTTACGTATAATCGATAGATTGTTCCTTCCTCCTCTCCATCATTTTACAAACCCTTTGCCTAGAAATGGTCTTATTATCCTATAATTTTATATATTTTATTTTTTATGAAACTCATCCTATGTACCCCATATTTGCATTTCGGAATGCTTTAAGAAATGACAGTAATTCAACTCCTAATATTTAAAAAGAAAGTGATAATTCTTTTCTTACACTGATGGAACTTAGCTTTTTATTTTTAAGCATGGGTTTTGGAGCTTCCTCCCATGCAATTTGTACCAGAAATGTCAAGTGTACCAGTGCCTCTCTCAGACCACATAAGTCACAGTGACTATCTTTCCGGTTCAAACAATACAAGAGATTTTATTTTTCTATTTACTTAATATTCTTACTAACCCAGCCTACCTGGTTGGGTGTATGGTTCTTAGTGACCCGATTTAAAATTAGATTTTACGAGTATTGTACTGAAAAATAAGGTGGGAATAATTTCTAAAAAAAGAATAAAATCCTTATAAGAAAGGCAATCGGGTAACATTTACAGGTATTTTCATAAGCAATTATATACAATAGTAAGAATTAAGAATTTTTTTCTTTAACGTAAATAAGCATATTATTCAAATGATACATTATCAAATAATATCATCAATAATAGATGAACACGCTCCGAGTTTGAAGATTATATTAAAATTGAAAACATGGATTGATATGTTATAAATCATTACTAATGCATATAGAACTACCAAGAGGAGAAGGAAAGTATGCAGTTAAAAATCCCCGAGTTTGTCTCGTCTCCAGTTTTAATCCTGAATTCATGTCTGGCGGATGACGTTTTAGCGGCCTCTAGTGGCTTATAATTTAATGGTGGAAAAGAGGAAAGGCATCCCGTCTTGAACACGCAGATTACTAAATAAATAAAAACTATTTGCAATAAATAAATAACAATTCACAGTCACCTGAAGAATTCATAATTAAAATATCCGTGCTGGTTTACAAAATGCATATCCATTGTATATCCAAAGTAAACAAAAACTCACTCAAACATTTAAAAACAAAGGCACAAAAAACCTGTAATCTATTAAAATATTTTACCAGAATAAACCATCTATAAAACCATCCACACTATTTCGTATTAAAGTCACTTCGTAAAACTTATTTAAAATAAATAAAATTCTATCTTGGAATACTTAGTTATACATAACTAAAAAGAGAAAGTATAGGGTGTTCATTAATTATTGTCGGGGTTTCCGTACCTCATAACTTTCGGATAAAAAATATTTCTCAAAAACCGATTTCGTATTCGTAAATTAAAACTCAAAGAATTTTATTAATGCTATCAAAGTGTACAAAAAGTTTACTAAAAGCTTATATTAAAGCATGCACAATTTGCACTTTGTAGGCATTTAGCTGAGGCGGTTATGGAGAACATTCCATATTGTCGTATGCGGCATATGTAACTGTACTGCTGATTGTCTCGTTGATTTTCGTGAACAGCGAGTAAATGTTTCTTGGATGCTATCAACATTTTCCTGCGAAGTGCTGGGTCTTCCTGCTCTCTTTTGGTGTAGGACGCTACCAGTTTCCTAAAATTATGTTAACCAGCGTCTGATAGAATTATCAGAAGGATCTTCTTGTACGTGGTCCTGAAGTGACGTTGAGTAGTTATGGCTAATTTAGATCCGGAAAACCACAATACACACATTGTTTTTTCTTGCACGGTTGTTCTTTTTATTTATGACGCCATAATTACCCAGACTGCAAATGCGCTAAGATTGTATTGTTGTCATGCAAAATTCTTTGAGTTGTTATTTACGAATACGTTATCGGTTTTGGCGTAATATTTTTTATTCGAAGTTTATGAGGTACGGAAACAACGACAATAATTAATGAACTCTCTGTATAAGCGAAGGAATAGTAGAGATAATCAGCTAAATATCAAAGTTCGTTATAATTCTACAACGACAGAAGGCCTCCTAATAAGTGTGCATTAAAATGCTTCGTGGCCTTCACTAAGTACTAAAATTTCAGCTGAAACCCTTCATGTGTAAAAAGTTCAATAAAAGGTCGATCACATCGTTTTGTCAATAATAGATTAATATTTTGGAGATATATCAACTTCATCTGAATTTGACATTTTAATGTTAATTGATTTATCACTAAGAATTTGGATTCAACATATTAGAGCAAACGTTTCAAATCTAAAACCGCTTCTAAGTTGTGACGTAAATAAAATTATTGGTTCCAAGTTTAAACGTCTAAATATAAGCCATCAAAATCTTCATTGGATGTATGTCTTCCATCGCTGAAGATTCCGACAGCAGTTTAGGAAAAGCAAGCAATGCGTTATAAATCAAATTCATAAAAATTGTATTGCAACTTTATTTTTGCAATGAACGTTTATGTTTCTTAAAAACGGGCGATACTCAATGTTGAATCAGTTTTTTAATCCATTTTTGCTGCGGCTTATCTGTTACAGATCTTATGCACGTAAAGCTCCATTTCCCATACGTTTTAAGATAAACGTCATGAGCTGGCTGTCATTTAAGCCCTTAACTCGTTAAGAGCAATGACGTAAAAGGGTAAATAAAAACCAGAAACGGAATGATTTTGAATTACGGTTATTTAAATAACTACTTACATCGAAAATTTAAAGTATCTTGAGAAATGTCATTTTCTCTGCAGAAAATGTTTCGCGCATCGTTGTAGTACCAATTAGTGTCAAGAACATTTTTCTGACAAAGTGAAAAATTTTGACGTTTGTTACGAATCAATTTGAATTTAAAAAGAATATTTCTCCTAATGTCATACAATATCTAATTATCTCCCAAGAGTGCTTCAAATATTGTTAAATTTTATTATTCTGAGGCAATTTGGTGAAGATGACGTTTGATGACATGAAATACAAGATTCTCACATTTTGCCAGATATATTTTGTTCATAATGTTAGACCTTGCAAAATATTTTTCTTGCCTTCGTTATTTTCTCCAATTGATATATTTTAAGCTGGTTTTCAAATTTTTGTACTCACAATAAAGCACTCTAAATTTAATTTTTTTTTAGTTGGAATCGCAAGGACTTGAATCAACATTGAAGAACAGTTTCTCAATTTGTTATTTTTTTTAACCTGTAACGTTGATGACTAAACGAAGCATATTATTTCAAAGTGATTTTTTTATTTAACAACCACACTGAAACAGCCTACTGGGTTGGATGTAAGACCATAGTGGGACAAGGCTTTTTTTAAGGTAATGAATGCAAAAGTTTTAGAGGTAACCTGAAGAATATTTTAGCTGGAATGACATTTTGCTGAAAATTGAAAAGTCAATAGTCACAAACCAGTATTTTAAATACATTGATATTAAAAAAAGGGCGGGTGGAGCTATAAAATTGATACTGTTCAAAAAATAGAATCGGTACTGTGTCATTGATACTGTTACTCTTTAAATACATAAGCAAAAAAATTAGTCTGCAATAAATTATTGCAATGCATAAGATATCTATTAAATTCTGTTACATTGATTTAAACCATTAAGGGGACTCGGTACCTCAAAATTTCGGAAAATCGATGAAAATGTCAATTTTCTGATTTTTAGTGAATAATGATCCTTGAACCTTTGACTTGTTATTCTGAAAATTTCAAAACAATCTGACAAATATTTAATGAGATATGGAACTATTTTGTCTAACGCGATATCAGCTGGCATGCCCACTTCCTGTGTTTACATCAGACATATTTCAAGTGCGAGTAGCCAAGCCCCTCTTTTTGTCCATGAAATAAAAAGAGGCAAAGTTTGAAACAGTAACAGTAAATCCGTGTTTATTTATAGTTTTACCGCTTTCGTTGAGGTTTTTGAATGAATTTCCCATTGGTTATATAATAATCACTTTGAAAGCAAAACTGTCCTTTTCAAGACTATTTATTGCTTACCTGCTTTTTAATTGGTTTCGAAAATGCCTCTCATTAAAAGGAAATCCCATTCCCTTGCTATGAATAATACACCATACTACCTTGCTATATAAATTTTTTGTACATTTTTTTTGGGTCATTTTCGAATATGACGTTACTGCTTATGTTAATTATGCTTTGATTATTTCATCTATATGTCTCAGATTAACACAAAACTTTTATAGAATTATGTTTTAATGATTATATAAATACATAATATTTTAAATAATATATTATCTATTTCATAGTGAAAATTTTTGTACATATGTTTTTTTATGGCATGCATTGTCTAGAAAATTTACCTACTTCAAAATGGCTGAATTCATTTAAATTTTAATTAAATGGCCTTGAATTGTTACTGTGTAGTATTGCTTATATGATAAACGGAATTTCAGATAATTTTATAAATATTTTTACTAAAAAATTTATTGAATTAAAAAAGTGATAATTAATTTTTAATTTTTTTCATTAATATTTTTTGATAATCCCTATATGGTAATGGTCATTAATAAATATGAGAATAATGTATATCAATAAAATTGGTATCTTAACACTTACAAATGTCATATAATTGTTCTGGAAAAAATCTAACTTCATATGAGCGGCTTTTACTATAATTTTATTGTGTTGAAAACTTTAAAGCTGTCTTCCTCTGTTTGCCTTTTTTTAAAATTTTGTCTACTACAAAATGCTAAAAGTCAATCACATTTTATTGTAATTGCATGAATTTTTTTCTGATCACTCTTAAATGCATGCTTAATAGAATTAGCGATCTATTTGTTAAAATTTTGAATAGATTTTTTTCTAAAAATGTTCAAAGTGAAAAAATCTGATATTTTTTTCAAAAAATTTCACAAATTTTGTAAAACATTTTTTTCCCAAACTAATATAGATATCAAAAAACGGATCCCTATTTTTGTTACATGCATTGTGAGGTCAACCTCAAAAAAATTTGTAGAAAATATTTTGAAAATTGCAGAAGAAGGATTTTTAAAAAAATGCTCAATTTTTTTTAAAAAAATTAAAATATTTAAATTTGTAACTTTTGAGTTTGAAAAATATTTTAGAAATTTCGTTTTATACACAATTGACATCTATCACAAAAGTTAATAATTTTATTAAAAATTGTTGGGAAAATTTTTTTTTGGTACCGAATCCCCTTAAGTTCCAAAAGATTTAGAAATTTTTGGCCGGAATAGTTATAAATATGCACAAAATGCAGTTTAATAGCATAGATATATTCAAATTATTCTTTGAAAGTTATATTTTTGAAAAGGTATAGTTATAAAATTATCTGTAAATAAGACTACAGTAACGATCTATTGCTTCCTCAATTTCTAAATACCGTTTACGCATGTTATTCAATTATAACAAAAAAGGGAACTAAAGCAATGCTTTAGATATCAATTTTGCTCCCTTTTCAACTGGGATTAAATTCAAAATTGTTCGCTTATTATACAGAAACGAAGCGTATAATACACACTTTCTACTACACACAATATCGACTGATTATATTATTTATATAATGACTGTCAGGCGTACCAACTACACTTTTGGCGCTGACTGGTGCACATTAAATTTGAGTCCCCAAATGGGAAACGTGGCGGCTAATGGGTTAATGCAGGACAACTAATGATACATCTCTACTTTATTAGTACGCTATCCCTACAGGGACCCCTCTTATATAGGAGTGAACAATCTCATGTCTGTCTGTAGTTCTCCATTTCCCCGGTGGGTTCGCCTCAAAGTACGTATTAATTTCCACTGTCATTTAGATTCCTTTGAACGCTAACCAATTAAAGAGTAGTTCCTTACGAATACTTTATGGAGGAGCTTGCATCACTCGTACTTCATCTACATGTTCATAAGCCTCGTTATTTAAAAGGACTAGTTATTCCATGTAACATTTCACATACGACGCTATCTTAATACATATGTAAAAGCCATGAACAAAGAACTTAAGTTAATCAAATTGTTGGATTGTTTCTGAAGACTTAAGGACGAACTATTTAATATTTCACTGTAAATTATATTTATTTAAAAATTATTAATGCTTCTAATATTTTACGAATTATTAATTTTTCCTGCCATTTTATGAATGCAACTCAAGTTCTGGCAAAGCTATATTTAAAATTTTCCCGTTTCAAATTTGAAAATCGGGAACTGCGTGATCAATTCAAAATTTGTAAATTTATACCAAGTAAAAATAAAAAGTATCATCTGACTAAACTATAAAACGTATTTTAATTCATTTAGATGTTTGCATTTCGTATCGGGGTAAAAACATTGAAAATAACCAAAAAACCAAATATTGAAAAATATACCATTTCATGCAAAACATTTTATTTTAGATATAGTCATCCATCAAAAGTAGCGCCACAACATAACTTAATGTGAAGAATTTCTTCGGAATGTTAACAAGCTATAGCGTAATGATTAATAAATATAACCAATAAAAAGGGTAAAAAGAACATTTCCACATTTGCCTTTTAAAGATACAGATATGGACTACAATATCATTGTAGATTTAATATAAATATATATACATTAGAAATTACAGGACAATATTGTGTGAACAGAAATTTACAACAAAGAACAATTAGGGGGGAACAATACAACACAGCAGTATTAACTCAACTTTCTATTAATCATCTATGCAAAAAAAATTAAGATTCCTCAAGAATAACTTTGAACACATTGAATTTTGAAAAATTCTACATTTCATTAAAAGATATAATATCGTTTAATGAAGAAAAATATACAACTTCTTTAAAAGAAAGTTCATAAAACTAAGAAAAAATTTTAATTTGAATTATTTTATTTAAGAGTTTGCATTTACCACATCCATTAAATATTTTTTATAAAAATATTTTTTTTTTCGAAAAACCTTTTTATTTCAAATTTTGAAAATAATCGTTTTATTGCGAGAAGGCTTTACCTTTTTATCTAAAAGGACTTTGATCACCATGGTGATCAGGCATGACGATCAAATGCTTCCGAAATTTCAAAGGATTTCAGATCATCAGTCATTCTTTGACAGAAAATTAGAAGTGGTATTAATATTAACTTAATTTTAAATGTTTATTAAGATCTCAAAAGACACTAGTGCTTCCAGAAAATTCTAATAAAATTTAATTTATATTTAACATTTAAATATGGGATATGGTTTGAATTTTTTATTTGCCAAAAAATCTAAATTTTTCAAAGGATGCAATAAATGGGCAATAACTATCAATTTAAAAATAAAAATTCTTGAAAAAGTATTTACAAAGGAGGTTAACGATTCGGTTTTAATTCAACAATGCAACGGGTTAAATATTTACTATTTTACAATTTTTTAATTAAATTAATCCATTAAATTTTAATTTAGAATTAATGAAAATATTTACTACGCATTTTGTTGATAAGTTAGTCTTATTCGGAATGAATTCAAGATTCTGCGAAATGCTTACTATTGCAAAGATATTAAGGTAATCATGAAAAGGCACAACCGCAAATTTCTGATAATCCAAGATATTTGTAAAATGTCTTTCCAGAAGTATGCAGTATCCTCTGTCTTTGAAATCGCAACTGCAAAAAATAAGCCACCTTTGCACGAAAGTCCTCAAGAACTCGACCAGGTTTCCAACTTCAAATGTTGAAGACACCGAGAGGTATTGCAATCATCCATCCTACAGACGTCTTATTGATTTATTCAAATCGAAACAGTCTTGTATGGGTAAATTATTGATAGTTAGCATTAATTCCTAAGGCTCTTTACTTGTCTTATATAGGTCAGGAATTCCAGTGCTGGCTTTCTGGCACAAAAGTAGCGCTTCTTCCTCGTTATCTGGGTTTGAGTCCCGATCGGGCATGATTGTTCTGTGCGCTATCTGTGAGATGTGTGGCTGCCCCCCCCCCCTGTAAAAAGGGGACTGGGGTGAGTGTGTAGCTAAAGTTGTAATCTTGGCCCTAGTTGGCGCGCTACTTGAAACAAGAGACGCATACTTTCGGCTTAAAATCTGCTGATGTGTCAGCGGGGCTTGTCCATGGCAAGTGCCATAAGTCACAACAACAACAAATCCAATTGCTTGGTAGCAGTTCAATATACAATTTCTCGGAGCTAATGTAAAATATGTAGACCAATCTGGACATCGACATAAGATTGAATAACATCTGAAAAACAGTTTAATAAAATTCGTACAATCCATTAAACAAAATGCTAAATATTACAAATTCTTAATTTATACTTTTAAATAATCTAGGTCAAAAAGGTACTAAGTAGGATGTTACTAATTTTTTTAGAAATTAGTTAGTCAATTCTTTCATTTTAACAAATTAAACAATGCAATAAAGGCTTTACTTTGAGCAAGTTCGGTATTGCATGTTTCATGAACCATATAGGAAATTATACGTTTTATCACAACTTTCGATTTAGGATCAGCTATGCCATCTATAAATTTTATTACAAGGCCAAGTCCTTTGGATCAGTATTCTTTTTTGTCTATTATTTGATCGTAACCACTTGTGGCAGAAAGTCGCGTCACGCATGTCGAACTGCTTTTAATCGCAGAACCGCGAATGGTGTGCTACACACGTCAGCAAATAATTGTCAGATGTAAAATGATCGCTCCCGGTCGACCGAGATTATTAGGCAGAATACAGTCTATATGAAAGTACTTTTTGGTTGAAAATTCACATTTAGAAGATTCTTTAAGAGTTGTATCGAATAACCCTTGTGGTCTTTGTACAAGATTCAATGTATTGTTTTGACACTCGCACGTGTTAATTTCTTGCCACAGCAAGTGATTAATCTAAAATTAGAATATTTTATTTAAGACCTCCCGTCCATTTCGGAGCAAATGCCATCTCAGCAAGAACATATAGGATAGTTATAAATTCATCGTGGCAACCACTTCTGCTGATGAATAATACTACAACACGAAGTAAATAGCTTCGATGATCTTCCGATGTCACATCAACAGACTTATTGCCAATAGTCTACTTGAAAACGAAGATTGATTAGTACGGGTAAAACCCTATTATAGAAACTTCAATATTTCTTAATTGAAGTAAATTAGAAACTCGGCTGATTGATACAGTACAATCAAAAGTGGATTCTACAGTTGTTACAAGTAATATGCAACGCGTTAAGTAAATTACGAATAAGTAATAAAAAGTTATCAGTGAACAAATCAAAATATGAAAAAGAGCAATATCCTAGTACTAGGAGTAAACAAATTTCCCCTTCATATGTGTATGCCTACTACATAAGAAAGTTTACAGATTTATAAAATGAATTACTCCAAAATATTGCACAATTTGATTGTCTGCCCCAACTTTGACTTTAACTTGTGTAATCATAATTAATGAGAATTTTTTCTGAAACCAGAATATGCCGTTCCTTTATATTTCCAATATTTTGAAACATTTATTGATATTAAATATGAACTTGATTTTATTTCATTTCTTGGATGAGCTGAGAATAGAATCCTAGATTTTATTAAAAGTCAATTCTTAGAATATCATTTTAGAAAATCAGTATCAGGAATTCAAATCTTTTGTTAACACACTGCAGCTGCATATCAAATTTCATTTACAGTTCGAGTCAAATTTTCATAATCTTTCCATGGCGTGAATTGCTGTTAGCGAAAGATCCTATAATTAAAATCTTTGATAATGAGAACTCTGAATTGATTATCTTGACTTCAATTATATTGCGATTGAATTAAAAATACGATATGAATGCATTTTAAAAATACTCAAATATTTAAAACCCAAATTGCCATATTCGATTGGCCATCAGCTCTAAAAAAATTTCCAATTCTCCGATAAAAGAAAAAGTTCATATAATTACAACGAGTTCATGTTGTTCACGCACACTCTCCTTGTATATTCTACAAGAAAGAAACAATTCTATAAGAGATGCATTACGAACTGCCATTTTAGTTATCAAAGTAAAAAGATACACAAACGTATTTAGAGAGTGCGTTTGCTGCTATTACTAAAAACATAGTGGAACATAGATAAAAAAACAGAAGTAAAAATGAGAAATAAAAATACGATAGTGAAAATAGAAAAGAACCTAAAGAAATCCGGCCTGATGACTTTCTCAAGGGTCACCTTCAGGCAGGAATTCCAATAAAGGGTGGAATTTTTTCTGTAAAGGGTTTGAATATTGTCTAAATTAACCCTTCTGTGATTCGAAAAATTAAACGTCTCAAATTATAAGAGATGCATCTTATTTTAAAAATATAAAAACAAATGACAATTAGAAAAAGGACAATTATAAACAAGACTCATAATATTAAAATTCTAGAAAGAAATAAAAAATTAAACTATACACGATAATAAATAATCAAATATTATCAATAGAAAAAATGCGAAGCCGGGACAATACCCATTGTCAGTAGATTTTAAACATAAAATATAAATAGATCTTCCTTGAGAACGCGAATAAGCTTCTGTGTAGGGCGGAGTCGCCAAAGGGAATGATCCAAGGCTAGTTGTGAGTGAACGAGGCTCCTAGCCCCGGCAGGGGCTTATCCTCGAGCTTGGCTAAGATAGCAGAGGCATGGCTGGGAGAGAACTGGCCTGGACTGCGAGAAACACTGTGGTGGGTAGATCCAAGGAAGAAAGCAACTTCTATATGTAGCGATTATGGTCAAGTTTTCCTGTCCAATTAAAAGTGTCAATGTATCATGTGGGAGGGCCTATGGTTTTTCAAGGAGATCAAAGCCGATTTCGGGCTTTTTTAGGTCTAAATATTTAATATCCGTGTTTAAAAATTTAATGGATAATAAGAAAAAATAGGGATATTTTTAATTTAATATTGGTTATTTTAGTTTCCCTATGGTTTTTTGAGGTAAGGGAAAGCCCTATTGAAATTGGATGGACGTGCAGCTTTTAGCGAGTTATAAGGGGCAGAGGCTAGTGCATAGCGGTTCCTGGGGGAATTGAAATACTTTCTTTAAAAACATGTTAATTTATTGTAAAGTTTAAGTGCCGACTAGTGGGTTAAACTTGATTCCTCCGAAGGTTCAGTAATGCCTCTGGATCAGGACGAAGATTCATTTTTCCTTGAGAATCTAACAAATCAGCTAAAGAGCAACCAAGATTAGTCAGTGGGGAGATAGCTCGATTTCTGTCATTTCAACTCTACTTCGAACAACAAGGTCCACACCTAAAGCCCCTTTACTGCTCCAACCTGATAAAAACAGTTAAAGATCAGCAGAAATAAAATCCAATGTTTCAGTAATGAAGAGTTAGATTAATTTTTGGTGCCGATACAGACGTCTTTAGAAATAGTTGCATCAATCGCATTGAATTGCAGTAAGTAAGGTCACAAATTTTATTCTTCACTTATGTACAAAATTTCTAAGGCATATTAAGAGAAGAGACTTTTGTGTTAGTCTAAATAAGGAATGAGATCTTAATTCATTCAATGAAGCTAATCATTTAAAACCTAATTACTCTGTTCGTTGTACTACCAAAGAAAATGGTCCGATTTTTCGAGAAAAGATAACACTATCAGAATTATAATAAATTCAATTACAGCGGCAAGTGATTTCAGAATCTGTCCTCAAATTCCCAGTCAAACCGCTTCATGTTTTCAAAAATGATAACTTATTTTTAGATGGCGCTTCAAATAAATCATTACAATATCAGCTGCCTCGACTATAATCAAAAAGTTAGGTTATCAAAGGAATTCTCTTATATGCATGGAACATCTACTCTTTTTGTCCTAAGGATTTCAATTATCGGCAGTACATTTTCATTCAGTATACAGCTCATCTTAATCTCGGCTGTTGTTTTCCCCTTAGCTAATTAGATTGTGCCTTCAATTTCGGGGATTTGTTGTCCAACCCATTCAATTAAGAATCTATTGAATACATGGAAAGCATTCAATATATTCAATACATTCTGTGTGAATTTTGTATCAGATAAGTCTTAAGGATTTAATTTAAATTTATTACTCTGAAAAGCGGCAATTTGACGCCTCCATGATGCACGGGAATAATGATTAAAGGCTTAACTTCATTTAAAAATCTTAATTTTCTCGGGCGTTTTCACCAGTTTCTAAGGAATTTAATTATTTACTTAATTTTGAAACTATTTTCCAAAAAGCGATGAGGAGCTGTGAATTCATGATGGGTTCAAACACGATAACTATAAAGGATCGTAATATTTACCGTCTTGTAAAACCGAAATTATCTATCTTGAATCAGATGCCATTTTAGATTCCTTTTATATTTTTTGAAGAATTACTCCGACGCCATCCCATTTACATAGAACTTTATAATAATACCACAACTTCACGAACTCAGAAGTTTTCATTTGCCATTTCAATCTTCAAATCGCATATCCTGCATTAATATGACACAGTGAGTCAAAAAAGTCGTTTTCATTCCTCCGAATCAGTTACACATCGGGAAACTCTGAACACCCATTTATTAAATAACTTAAAGATTTAATGTAAATTATATCTAACTACAAACGACGAGTTTTTTTTGTATAAAAACCCTTTACTGGTGGAGATAATTCTTGTGTTTCGAGCTGTTTAATGATAAAAATCGCATAATTTCTTAAAATGGAATCTCTTCCCCCCTACAAACTTACAGGGCATTTATTTAAATCAACCTAGTACTGGTTTCTGGAGAATTTTGCGAGTTCGAACTTCTCTGGCCGAAGATTCCTCGAGTGTGTGGTGGCTAGCACTCCTTAAATCTGTCGTAGTCACAAAGTTCGCTATGCCGAGAGTTATACCCTGGGGGTGATCAGAGGTGATCGTTCTCTGTTCCAGATCTAAATTACGACCTGTGGATGAATGAAAATGCATGAAGTCCACCCCATTAAAAGGGTTGTGACGTGTGTGTAGCTGATTCGTACTCTCAGCCCCAGTTAGCGCTGCTGAAAAACGGGGGACGCTCGATCGGTTTAAATTAACGGACCAGTCAGTGGGCTTAAAAAAGTGCCATAAATAACAAACTTACAGGGCATTTATTTTAATCCACCTGGTACTGGTTTCTGAAGAATTTTCAATATGTGTTTTATATTATCGGTTGAAAAGCTAAACCAAACTTATTGCACTTGAACTTCGAAATTGTAATCAGCATAAATTGTGAAGTCGTAGTATATCTAATTTATTGCTTTAAGAGTAAAGGTTTCCCACAATTATATTTGGAAATTATTAGAAAGGAAATTTAGTTTTTAATACAGTTTTCTTTTCAACAAAATTTTAAGAAAGATACCTTGTAGGGATATTCTATATTGAACCATAATATTGAATAAATTAGGTCTTGAATGTAGATGACACCTTTATTATTATACATTTACAAATCCTAGTGATAAGCAAAGTTTGAAAAATGCTCAAACGAACCGTACAGTTGGTTCAAGCTTTCTTAAAATTTACATTTATTAAATTATTTATCTTAACCTCCCATTTAACTGCCAAAAAAGTTAAAGCTTTACAGCTTTCAAGTTTTTACGTTTTGTTTTCATAACTATTTTTTCACACTTCTGAATCATTCACATTCACACCAATGAAATTTTATTTATGAAGTTTAAAATAAAGGATGCCTACACCTTCCAATACTGAAGTTTTCTTTTCCTAATCACTTGTCTACTCTGATGTAAAGAATAGAAGTATTTTTGGCCAATGAAGTAATATTTATTTTTTTCACGGAATAAACTATACACTCAAACCTTAATGTATCTTTTTTCAGTATTCTCATGGGAACAATTCGTTGCGACACACCCTTAAATCTATCGACAAATAGCCCAATTTCTAGAACCCAAGTTAATAAATTTGAAGGCGTCTGTATGAAAAACTATAAACTGTAAAGTCCTCTAATAAGTTGAATTAAAATCTAAAATCAAGGTTATTAATCATATCAAACGTCTAGATAGATGTCATGATTATAAACGCAATCCCAATTCTCATGCTTAGAAAATCGCTGGAATAATTTTGAGCAATTTCGTGTTATTTGAAAACTGAAAACTTCGAGTACCTAATCAGGCTTCTTTAAGAAAATATCCGCAAAGGGAGAAAAGACATTAATATCCCCCATAGCCAGTTCATTTTTTTAAAAGTTCGATGCAATATGTATCAAATTAGTTTAATTAATTGACCTAATTATTTCAAGGCTCAAGCAATGCAAAGATCATTTTAGTGCTAACTACATAATACTCCGTCACTGGTAGAAAAGGACGGCAATCAAACCAACTTACCTCTAACCAACTTTTACATATAAAATTCGTTCCAAAAAATAAATCTGTACATTTATGGATTTTATATACGATTAGCGGCTTAAATATTACAAAAAATCAGGTTCAAGAGTGGCAGGTATAGACCTTAAAAATCGCTTTACCAATCAAATAGTTTATAGACCTT
>JAOUZG010004146.1:2502651-2529090 GCA_026289955.1 Argiope argentata | reverse complement strand
AATCAAATAGTTTATAGACCTTCAAAATAGCTTTACCAATCAAATAGCTTATAGACCTTAAAAATAGCTTCATCAATAAAATTGTTTATAGACCTTAAAATAGTTTTATCAATTTAATCAGTCTATCAAACAGTATGATGGCCATTTTGGACGAACTAAAAAATTCTCACTAGCTATTAGAATAGGACGTCCGGTGGATCTGACCTACCGCCACCAAGTCTTGCACGCCATAGCACTAAAATGGTATCTAATTCAAGATAGATAATTTAGGTTTTACAAGATAATTATTACGATCCTTTGTGGTAATCGTGTTTGAACCCATCATCAATTAACAGCTCCTCTCATCGCTTTTGGAATAATTTCAAGACTAACTAAATAAAGAATTCTTCAATAACTGGTAATAACTTCCGAAAAATTAAGCTTTTAAATTAAATGAAGCCCTTAATGATCATGTCCATGTATCATATGGTCATCACATTATGACTTCTCAGTAATAAGTTGAAATTAAATTACTGAAAGACTAATCAGACACAAAAATACATAAACTCCAAGTGTTAATGAATTCACAATTGAAAAGGTAATACAACACAATCAGGAAACTTAACGAGTAGCCTAATTAGGTAAGGAAAAATCAAAAAGTGTTGAGGTTAAGATGCTCTGACAATAGTTTGAATACTTCGAATAAAAGAATAACTGTCGCATGCATACAAGATAATTTTGTTTAGAAATTATAATTAGGAGTTAAAGAAAGCCATGCTAGTTTAAATAAATCATTTACTTCAAAATATCTTTTAAAAAGATATTTTCGTTTCAAAAATTCTAAAGTGATTTGATTACGAATGAAATTCTTAAATAATTTCCCCATGTAATTGAATTCATTAAGCAATTCTAAGGATATTTTCTTTTGTTAGAAAATTTGATCATTTTAATATCTTCAGCTGACAAGTACTAACACTTTAAATGATTTTAGTTTCCTTTTAATTAAGGCTTTATTCCTTATTCGGAGTATCTCAAAAGTTTCCACTTCAAATATCCCATGGAGCTGAGGTCATAATAGTGAAGAATTCAAATTTATATGGGCTTACTTAATGCAGCCAGATGTGACCGAGAATACAACCATGTAGGAAGTTCCATTCCTTGCAACAAGAAATAAACCCAAACTTTTCGTCATTGTAACATTTGGTCCCCCATTTTTACAGGCCTTTTAACTATGTCTTATAGCTCAGAATTCGAAGTATGGTAGGTTTTGAGACGATGGCGAAATTCTGAAGAGTGCGGAAGTCTTAACCTCAAACTGTGGAATTGAAAAGATAAACCAAAATTCTTTTAATTGTATAACAAATTGAAAATTTCGAGCATGCATATATATTTGCTAAATTTGACATTTCACTTGAAAATTTTAATCTAAGGACCAACTAACGTTTATAAGAAATTATTGATTCAAATAGAAAAGTAATTTGATTTTTATTTCAAAAATTAATAGAGTTGTAATTTCTTGGAAAATTCGAATTACATTTTTTTTTAATTACAATTAAAAGATATTTTTTAAAAAGCAGTATGCAAAACATTTTAGTGCCAAGTAACTGAAATGACGTTAAAAATCCACAATTAAAAAACATCAATCTTTAAAAAATGCTTTTTATAGTTTGAATTTTTAAGAACTTTTCATGTTGATAAAAACTGCTAATGTAGAAATCCTGAAAATATTTTATTTTTATTTCAGATATATTTCTCAAACTACCTAGAATAGGATAAATCACAAGATACAAATTATAATATTTCCTTAATATTTGAGTTTTTAATAAATTTTGTTGAATTATTTTGAACTGAAAGGGGTTAAAAATTACTGAATGTAGTTAACTTAAAATCTGCAGTCGAACACTCCGATTTACACATAAGTACCAAATTTCATAATATTTTATGTATTAGTGGCACTTGCTACGAACAAGCTTCGCAGAGGCATAAGCGAATTTTAAGCTAAAAAGAGCGTTCCTTGTTTTGAAGTAGTGCCACGAGTACGACTTAGCTACACACTCTTCACAGTTACTTGCACAACACTTTTTTACAGGGAGGCGCCTTCATACACCTTACAGATAGAACACAGAAGAACAAACATGCCAGAAACAGGACTCGAAGCCGCGGTGGGGCAGATCTCGGGGAAGAAGCGCTGCCCCTATGCCAGGACGCCGGCATCATGTTTTATTGAACTGTTTGCTAAATACCGCATTTCCTGCGAACCAATCTGAAATGTTCATTCAGAAAATGCATTTTAAAATTTGCTTCTATATTAGTTCTTCTAAACGCACTAAAAACAAACACTATTTCGAAGTTTTTTTTAACAATAATGCTCGAAATTCATGAGCTTATTGGATAGGTAAAGGGTTGGTATAAACATTGCGATTCTTATTTTAAGATAAATTATCCATTCCCAGCATTGTATCTCATTCTATTTCACATAAAAATACTGTTTCATAATCTAAAGAGTTTAGGCTTTGTTTCTATATCAAAATAAAATTTACATTTTCAGAAAAAAAGCACTTTATGGTTAAAATGGTCATTAGTGTGCCCCCGAGTTTGTCGCCAATATGGTAACCCAATACAAAGCTCTTGTAGTAACCCTAATGATGTTTTGTTTACTTTTTCCTACAATGGTTGAATTGTACATAAGCTTCAAATCTTTTCTGAAAAATGTTAAATAATAAAATAATAATTAAATATTTTTTATCTGTATTATAATTAAGAGTTTTTGTATAATTAATAAGAAGATTCAATTATATTTTTAATGCGAATTTAAAATATTTATTCCTTTACCGTTTTAAATGTCAGTATACGATTAAACAAAATCGTCTGTTTTACTTCTTTACGAAGTCGTCTGGTTTCTTTCTTTAAAAACCGTCTGCAATAGAATTATTCGCATTTCTTGTCATTCTTTCACAGCTCTATCGTTTGTTTTCTTCGCTAGTTATTATGTCGGCAATTATTCAAGAGTGGATGGCAGGTAAATGGGATGGAAAAAAACATTTCGATCCTGAGAAATGGATGAAAGGTGATTGGATTAAATACTTCAAGTTTGTACATTATATCTTTAAAATTTCCTATTAAATCCATTCTTTTTTCATCTTTGTCTTTCTCAATTGTTTATTATTTACTGTTCATGTTATCCGCACATTCCTTATGTCCTATGTGCTAGCGAAGCTACTAGTTTCCCGCTCCCGAACAAAGCGAAGCCGTAGGATGTTTTTTAAGTTAAAAAATTCTGCCCGGTGCCTTCAACAGATGCCTCAGGCATCTGTTGAAGGCACCGGGCCTGAAAAAAAATTAATTAAAAGATAATGCTTATCGATTTAAAAAAATCATCATTATATTGCAAAAAGTCGTAACCGTCACTAACCCATAAAAGTGTTTGTTTACAGCGTCCGCCATCTTTATTGGCGACTTGGCATCCTTGGCGCGGCAAGGGGCCCACTATAAGTAACCTTTACCGCACTTTATAACCTAATCCGATTCCTTGTAGCATATTTTTCAATTCCTACTATTGGCTCACACTCTCCCATTATATCGTTGAAATTTTCAATCGTTAATAAAATACTTTATTCATACAATCAAGTTCAAGCAATTTTTTTAAAACTTGTAGTGGATTACATTCGTTGTTAATACAGTTTCCTCAAATATTAATTCATCAATTTATTACTTCGAAACTTATTTTCTCGCCAAATTTCTTCGTTTCTCCGCCGCCTATAAAATACTTTCCCCACATTAATGAGATTAGTCCTTAACTTGTTTTCGGCCAATTATTTTTAACGTTTCTGTTTATTTTTATTATGTTCATGCCTTTAAAATTAAACATAGTTAATTATTCGATTTTTCGGATTCATTTCGAAGTACTTCCGAATTAAAATACAGAATAAAGAAAATTAGAAATTTCTAATCTATATTGCGTTTTCGAATTGGTGTAGAAAATTCAAGCATTTTGCGTTGTCACAATCGGCTTTTAATCCTCAATGACGTTGAAAATTCAATACTAGTATAATTTTTTGATCAATTATTTATAGTAACTGCAATTGTCATGCCGGGATAGTCTGACTGGTAAGGCGGTGAATTCGCATCCCTTGGACTGCGAGTTGGAACATCAAATATAGAAAGGAGAATGGAAATTGCCAGGAAATTCGCTTTCTATTTTGAAGCTTAATATTGAGGTGCTATCATATTCATATTAATTGTAATTATTTAACAAAAACTAACTAAAACATTTCTTTGTTAACCCAAGTAGGAATAGATTTTTTATTGCTTTTTATGTTACTTGTTTAACAAATGAAATCAAGAAACTTAAAAATGATACCCCCTAAGGAATCCAGAGGAAACGTCCAAGATCAATGGATTAAGGAAAATTGATAGCATTACTCAATTTTAATAAAGCAATATTTTGATACTGTGATATTTTCAAGATATGGCGATAAGCTAAAATTGCGGATTATGCGTTCCGAGTTTATTCTTATATATGAATAGTTTCGCTCATTACCTTGAAAATTACTACAATGGTCTTAAAAATGGAGCATTGCTAGTGATATAGTAAAGGAAAATAACCACAGATTTTATAATTAATCTGATTGTTCATGAAGTACCTATTCTAATGATTTGCAAGTCGTGTTATAATAGTTTTAATTCGGATGATATAAATATACCATTAAAAAGAAAACTCAAATTTACATGTCTCTGAAAAGTTTAACATTATGATTCCAGTTAAAATTATTTTTCCACCATAGAAAATTGGCTGGAAAGGAATATTTTACTAAACTTATGTTATGCATCTTTGTAAAGCTCTGAATACAGTAATATACAAAGCGAAGTGGAAAATTTAACTTTTTGAAACCATTTTGTAGTTGCTTGTTTCACAAACCTGTACCAATAAAATAAAAAGCTAATAATCAATTGACTTTAACTGACTGATGTTACTAAATCATATTAGAAACCTTTTTGGATTAAAATGTTCGATTTATACAGAAAATTCCAAATAAATGCATTAGATGATAAAAATTACTCTTAATTTATACCCAAATTCTTGATCATTTTTTTAAAAAAAGTGACGACGACAAAGAAACAGTTTCTTTACAAACAACCTAATTCAATGTGTCTATAGGTCTAAATAATGCGATAGAAAATCTCATTACAATATCGAAAACGTTTACAATTATCGGATTTAGTATTCAATGTTCCGATGCTAAAAGAAATATCTCCTCAGGGACTAATCCTAGTAAGAAGTATTCAGTTTTAAGTTTTTCGAACGAATTTCATAAGAACTTGGCATCTAAACTGGAATTTATAGAAATTTAGATTCGATATCAGAAAATACAGATTAGTTATTGTTATGTGATAAATTTGTTATTTTCACAAATTGTTCAAAGCAACGATGTAAATCTAATACACTATTCCCTTCCCCTCCGAAAAAACCGAATTTTTTAAAAGAAAATAGACAATTTCTAGTTCAACACAGATGTAGGGTTAACAAACAGTTTAATAAAGACTTGTATCAAAAATGTTAAATATTCAGTGCAATCGATTCATCTTCCATAATTAATTACAAATAATTAAAATACTTAATAAGAATAGTTTTGTTTCATCAAGAAATATTCAAATTCCATGAACCTTTTCAGAACCTTGATGTATAGTATCTATACATAAATATATTGAGTATACATTGTCTTGAATAAACTTTCAAGACAATAGTGTAAGCATCGGTAAATACGTTTCTTGTATTGATATTTATATGAAATATTCGGCATAAAATTGTTACATTTAAATACAATTTATTTCACAAAAAACAGAAAAACACCACAAACTAATATGCAAAGGAAGTTAAACATATATTTAAGTAATGAGATAAAGTTATCTCAACGCTTAAACACATAAAAGTTAGAGATACATAAAAATATTTTTACCGACAATATTTGCACAAAGTTTCATTTGATATACTGTTAAAACTTCCGAAATTACTGCAATTTCCTTTTAGAAAACATTAATTTTCTAAACTCATTTAAAACTAACTTTTCCAGCTCTTGCTAAATGAAAGTCATTTATATTGATGTTTTTACATTCCAATTTAATATAGATATTAACTTCTAGTTTAAAATACCGCAAAATGCTTTTTAGCCGGAGTAATTTAGGTGCAGTTAAATGTTTTAACGAAAATATCTCAAAGCTAAATAAATGAAAATAGTTCTTTTAAAAATATTTATTCCTAGTTATTAATAAACACTAACAAGCAAAAATTATTTACCTTTTAATTATCCTTAAAATAAACCTTGATTATTTCATATGTTGCTATCCTTATAACAATGCCGTACAGGCAGCACTATATGTTTCTCTGGGGACACAGAAAATTCTCGAAGCTTCCGATTAAGATTTTACAAGTCAAAGCAAATGAGTTTGCATGTCAAACATACAAGGCTAAAGAGTTGAATTGTTCTATATGACCAGGATGATAAAAGATAGATTTAACAATTACATCATCTTCTTCTTCCAAAATTATAAGTAAAAGTGTCACTCAGTAGGCATAGCAATTAGCGAAAGTAGTGTTATGATTAGATTCTTGGATTCGAAAGAAGGAAGAATCATATTTTTAGAATATTCTAGCATTTTTATTTCTAGAATTTCTAGAAAAACAGGAAGAAATCATATTTGAAAATATTGAAAGGACATCGATCATTTCATCTATTTATAATCATTCCAATTTTTATTTATCCAAAGAATTAAAAAAAAAGGTCTCGTTCAGAAGGCATAAGATTTAAATATATATATAACATTTAAAAGATTAGATGCTCGCATGCGAATTCAGTCGAAATCGAAATTTATGT
Source organism: Argiope argentata (assembly GCA_026289955.1). Lineage (NCBI taxonomy): Eukaryota > Metazoa > Arthropoda > Arachnida > Araneae > Araneidae > Argiope > Argiope argentata. The sequence continues at coordinate 2,522,239 of JAOUZG010004146.1, read as the reverse complement.
AGAAATATTTACAAGCCCATAATTATTCTATCTAATACGAAAATAATATAAAAAGTAACCTTAGACAGCGTTTAGAGAATTGATAAATTCATCAGTTTCCATAAAAGATGAGAAAAGTGGAAAAAAAGAGCATTTGTCATTTATAATGCATACGCAATCAAGATTTTAAATGTTGTCATTATTTTTTTCAATGACGGCAAAATGGAATTATCTATTAGGATAATTATAAACGGAGCAGTAGGAAAATAAGAGAAATATTGATATGTGTTTAATCCCCATAAACTTTTGGTTGTGATGCCGTAGTGGTTAAGTCCTGTCTTGCAGGTCGGAGGGTGCCGTACTCGAAACCGGATTCAAATAAATATTCGTCATATATGTAAGAAATAAACAGATCTCAAGGGTTTCGTTTTTTCTGATGATCTGGTGCGGAGATTTTGAGTGGGGATGTAGCTCATGTGCATCATCGTTCTCTAATCTGGGTTGAAGTTTGAAAAATTATTCCTGAAATACCCGCCTTGTTGCTTTCAAATGGGAAATTAAGGTAAATAAATTAGAATAAATTTACACATGAAATTCATTGAAAAGACTGAAAATTAAAAATATAAGATTAGATAAATGGATTAAATTTCCGTCAGAATAGAAACTTAAGCGGAAATATTTTTCCAAATTGTAATATTTTCATCTGATATGAAAAATGGCATAAAAATCAACGATAGATAACGATCGAAAATCAACTTAAGAATAAATTCGCTAATTCGCATAAAAAATAGGAAAGGCATACGAAAAATAATCCTTTATTCATGCGAAATACGCAATAAGAACTTTAAATATCATCATTATTTTTCAAAGACGGCAAAAGGAAATTATTTAATAGGATAGAAGATAATGAGAGAATAATAATAAGAAGAAAATTTATGTGTCTTAATTCTATCCAAACTTTTTTGCATAAATTAAAATATGTAAAGCAATTTTGTTAAGAATTAGTTGCATGATTTTTAAATTTAATTGATTCCCTTGGTCTTTAGTTTTCATTCTTGAATTAAATATGGATCATGATTAGAGAATTGTGAATTGGGATTGTTATTTCACCTAAATTGCACTTCGTAAGCAGAATTTGTCCAATTTAAATCGTGCTGTAGAATGTAATGCCAAGAGTCCTCGTTATCTGTGTGACGCAAAAACGAGAAATTTATTTATTAAGGAGAAATTAATACTAAAATCAAAATTTTTATCTTTTAGTTAGATGGCACATCCTTTTTAGGACACATTTTTATTTTAATTTATATAAGAACATAACGAAATTTTGAAATATTTAAGGTATCAAGTGATTTTTTTTAATTGATACTTGGATGTAAACTTTTGTAACTTATGCTTCAAAGTAGTCCGTTTCAGCGCTTCATTGTACTTTCATGCTTCCAGTGTACTAGTTAGAAGTGTTATTGTTTGAAAAGGAATTAAGAAACTTAATTTTAACATCTCAGAACTATTAATAAATTGAATGAAAAGAATAAACTATGATCTGTGGATTTAATAAGTCTCGCATTTACATATCAGTATATTGCTACAAAATGGAAAATGTAAATAATGTGTTTTGATATAATTATTTAAATAAAAAAATTATAAATCACATTTTTACAACGGAATAAAAGCTATGAAATATCTTAACCCGATACAATTTTCTGACTCCATGCAGATTAACCTGGGCATTTGTGATTGTGAATTTTTAAATTCACAATTACAAACTTTAAAAAGTTAAATCCCGAATTGGATAATTTGCAAGGGGCTTGGAGAAATTATTTTACACATTTTATTCAATTTATTAATAATTCAGCATTAAAATACTATAATTAATTAAGTGATTGATTAATTCGCTTATAATAAAATATTATAACTACTGTATTTAAGTTTATATAAATATACTTATAAAAGACCATAAACGCAATTGTCTTCGTTGTCTGGAATAATTATGTGAGTGATTTTGCATATTTATGTTTGTGATAATGTTTATTTGTGTGATTTTGCCTATTTATGTGTGTGATAATATTTATGTGCGTGATTTTGCATATTTATGTGAGTGATAATATTAATGCGTATGATAATATTTATGTGTTATTTTGCATATTTGTGTTCTCATCATCTTTTTCATCCTTTAAATTATATTATTCCAAAAGAATAAATTTATGAGAAAAATATAAGCAATATACTTATTTAATCTCGCGAACAAAAACATTTTAACCATATTTTATGTATATTTAATTTAGCCATACACCCTAGAATGCCTTATCGCCATTTTGCCTCAAAATAAACTTTAAAAATCTCTTTGCAAAATATAATTCAGAAATCAATTAAACTATCAAAATAGAACACCCAAATATCATTTGACATTTAAAATAACACACGAAGCTCAATTACCAAAAGGAATAAAGAAAGAAAGATTTGTTTCTAAAAACTGGCTGCCTGCAAATAGTTGTTTTTAGTTGTTCTGTTACACTTCGAGATAAATTTAAAATTTTAGTTTACCAGAATCTGCTTTGAAATACATAGAAATCTAGAAAAATAAACATAGTATATTTTATCTCACAAATAATGTTATCAAGCTAAGCATTTTTAACAGTCGAATATCCTCAAAGCATGCTATTAATATCAATACGATCATATACATCATTTAAATCAAGAAACGATCCGCCATTACTTTGTATGTGTTTCAATATGACTTAAATTTTATAAATTATTAATTAGATGCATTAAAATTAAAGTGAGAATCTGATAACATTAATGTTATTTGAATGTAGGAGTTGGTCTTATGGGGTATGGTATTTGATTTTCTCTTGGTATATTATAAATATTTTATTAAAAAAATATTTTTTTATTTCTGAAGAAAGAATATTTATTTTAATTTACTCAACTCATTTAATGAGCATTTCTCCAGTTTTAGGATTCGAAACATACAAAAGGTTTCAGAAATAGAAAATAAAGTGAGACAAAATTTATCTAAATGCCCGTAATAGCAAATAATTGAAGTTCAAATTTAAGTTTAAACTTAAAAGTTTCCATAATCACACAAGTAATCATCATAATACGAAGTATTTTAACAAATATTTTCTGTATTCGGAGCTCTTAGACATGTTTACTCCCTAATGCTTTTGGGATTACCTCTCTCGAAGATTAGATTTTCGAAGAAATTCATTTAGATGAGGAATTTTCGACTCAAAATTCGAATACACCCCTGATCGGAAATTTCAAAGTAATTTAAATTATTCAAAATGAATTATGTATGAGCATATTTCTAGGAATAACTAGGCTATTTACATCTGAATATGAGATAAGTTTAGTTTGAAGGTTAGGTAGATATATGCCGAGGGTGAATCGTGATTAAATCCTTAAAACCCTGTAGAGATGCTTTGTAGCGTACTTTTCATATCCCATATGAAAAACATTAGGAAGCAAATACATAAAAAAATTGTATTATAAATTTAAGCTTTCCAGAGCAATAATAGCTTTTTTTGTGATGAAACAATTATATTTTTGCTTATAAGAGATGTTATTAAACCTTTAAAACTTGCTTATGATATTTCTTTTGACAAAGGACTTTTCAGTTTTCTCTCCATTAATTTTCCAGAAAATGCCACTGATACCAATTTTTTGAATTGGTTAAATATAGAAAGTTGTTGTTGTTGTTGTTGTTAATAATAAATATTAATATTAATATTTGACAGCCTCTAAGGAATCAATCTGATAAAGTATAAACAACACCTTCCTGGTGGTATCACAAACTAACTACTTCGATCTGCTCGATGGAAGAACTTCAAAAACTTCACCGGAATGCTGCGACATCAACACTGGCGGAAACTGCCGTTGAGTCCTAAGGGCCATCACCGGCCACAGTATAACCCTTCCTTAAGGAAATACGTCCGGTCATCGATGAGAGGAGTCTGCCCCACATCTTTTCGTGTACCCACAAGGGTGGCGAGAACCTACCACCATGTCGGAAGCTTCTCGCATTCAATTACGAGGTGCCCTCCTAGTTTGAAGAAAGTGAGTGAGAAAATGGAAAGTTTGTGAATAATGAAATGAAAGATTTCTGTTATAGGTAAGTAATACATTGATTTGCCGGCTTTCTGGTTCAGAGGTAGCTCGACTTCCTCGTATTCTGTGCGTCCAGGGTTCGAGTCCCGGTTCGGGCATGGTTGTTCTTCTGTTTACTATCTGTGAGATGTGTGAATGTGCCCCCCCCGTAAAAAGGGTCTGTACAAGCGAGTTTGTGTGTATATCATTCTTTTTTAAGCTAGAAGACTTCTGCTCTCGGGTGCTCAGGGGCACTGCACTCCTCTTACCGTGGTAAAAAAGCAGACACGACATCATCATCAATACAATGATTTATATCGATTTTATCTTCAGAGGTATGTCAGAGATTATATCAAAGAACCATCCTGCCAGAGTACTTGGTTATTTTAAAATCGTTTGTGCGGCAAGATAAAGGGAATTGGAAGTTTGGTGAGATTAAATTCGTTCAGGTGTTTCTCTTACTAAGAGATTAAGTTTAAAAATGTGAGGATAAAATTAAGAGACAACTGCAGCTTGAGAATTTTAGACTCGTTCATCTTCCCATCAATTATATTAAGGAGAGTTTGTTTACAAAAGAAAGAGGCACATTGTTCTAACATCAAACTGAAATGATTTCAGCTAATTTTTTATCTTTATCTGGCCAGCAATGAATTGGATATGATTGATTTAATATTAAAAGTTCTTATATAAACTCATTTTACCCCATGTCTGATATTTTAATGTATTGAACCCAAATGCGTATATAGTATTTGTTTTTTATCCTTGAACTCCAACATCTGATTACATTTAGCCAGCATTTCTAGCTTACCTGTGAAAATTCTTAGAATGAGTAGAATTTTCTTCATAATATGACATTTTGATATATGTTAATATTTTCTCTTGTTTATTTCTGTATTACTAAAATTATTAATTTATGGTAGTTTCAAATTCCTCAGTGTTCGAAACTATTACATATGTTACTCTGGAACTGGACGCATAACGCGCATAAACAAAATAAAAGTATTTTATTTAATATTATTTTATTTTATTCCATTGACATTTATTATGGAGACCGATGATGGATTTACAAATGATGATGAGAAAGGAATTAATAATTGTGGTATAACTAATGAAAATAAACAAAGTTTTGCGGTGTAGCTAAAGTGATGAAAGGATGCTTCTATAAATGGTGGCTTATTTGACTATGAGAAGTGGCATGAATTCACCCCACTCTCAACGGTATATATTGCATTCCCAGTTCAAATTTAATTCTGGCGGGTCATAACCCGCGAAATTACAAAAGGGAGCAACCCTAGAAAGGGGGCTCGCCAAACTGGCGCATTAGTAGCAAAATACTGAGCAACATTAATTCAATAAAATCAAGTTGTATTTTTTCATTTTAGGACTATCTAAAACCTACAAAATATTTTTTGATTATTTGTATGGGTTGAAAATGTAATATGCCCAAACGTATAAATTTTTAACTAATATATACCTAACTACTATATATTTTAACAAAGTAATATTTTGAACTTGCATACTTTAAACGCATATATTTTTAATTCCTTTTACTTAACATTCATGCATATAAAGAGGGAATTTTTTAGTTGGTTTTTAACCTATGCTTCTAGATATAGAACTTTAATACAACCTCTGTAAAACAGTATCATTTTAGTATTTTCATTATTTAAATTTGAGAATCATTAATTAAATTAAATTTTTAATTTTTATCAGTGAGAAGGAATTCTTAGTAATGAATTTGATAGAAAATACATTTCAAAATCAAAAAAAAGAAAATTATTAAAATAAATAAAAAATGTTCGCTATTTAACCCAGCAATAAAATTTTGTCTTTAATTTTTAATAAAATTAGTGAAAGAGAATGTATGTAGTTTGGAAAAAGCTTTTAAGCGGTTTAATTGCCCCTTTTGAGCAGATACGATAAACTCATATCAAAATTAGCGGTAATTTTCTATTTTTCCCCCGACATTCAATATTATTTAAAGGGGCATTTTTTTTTTAAATGTTTATAATTTTAGTTTATTCTGCGTATTTTAAAAATAGAGATCATAACTGAAATTTCAAAAATCTATTTAATTGCTTAGATCTTCTTACTTTCTTGTTAATTCCTATTCAGCTAATTTTACCTCAGTATTATCATGTTTCCAAATCGCCCTGAAATTCTCTTAATAATCAGAGCTGAGGGGAATATTTGATGCTTTTAGAGGAATCAGCATAAATGGGAGGATGCTTTGGAGGCATTTTCAGAGATATCATTCGAGAAACGTTGTTCTCCCTTAATTGCAGTTTTGAGAAAATTGGATATGAAGGATGAAAGTCGAAGAAAGATTAAAGTGATGTGAAGGAACCGATTAGAAAGTAATATTAAAAACAAGGATCGATTATAGCCCGTCTAACAAAAAAAATCTTTCGACTTTTTGCTTATTCAACTAAACCTCAAAAAAGAGAAATATTTTTTCCTTACTTAAGCGTTTCTTTGCTGATCTCTCCTTAAAAATCAATTCAAAAGAAATTAGGTTGAAAATGCGATGAAGGATGGTTTTGGTAGAAAACTGGTGTTTACCGGAATAACTCGGATTCTTTTACGTCCACGGTGGTTAAAAATCATCAAAGTAATCGTGTTACTTATACATGAAAGATTTTTAAAAATAGAAAAGATAATTAAATAAGAAGGCTTTATAAAGATTTTATCACTTATGAAAATTTTATTTAGGCATTACTAAAAATAGCATAAAATGTTAATTAATGTTTAACCTAAAACATAAGGTCGAAAATATCATTTATGGTAATATTTGATGTTTAAGCTTTCTTAGTAAAATACAAACATTGTATTTATAATCTGCTATTTTGTGTGTGTTTTAAATAGAATTCCACTTTATATTTTATTGGATAGTAAAAAAAAATACCAAGATAAATATCAATATCATTTAAAGGCCTTTCCTTTATCTTTTATGAGGTCTTAGGTTGTATACAATTCAAATTCATCCATTTCCATATGAACGAGATAATTTATTCTATCGCCTTTTATTAGAGTAATAATAATTTAACTTTAGATACCACAAATATATTAATATTTTCACCATGTATATAGGAGTTTTCATGATTATCTTATTAATTAATCAATCTCTATTATTATAGCTACTACTAGATATTAAAGCTACTACTAGATTACCACCAGACGCTAAAAAAATGTGTCGAAATAAATTGATACTTACGTATTAGACCTTCGATCTTTATTGCCAAATTTAAAGGCGTTATCAATGCGTTGCTAAACTGACAATAATGACAAAAAACCACCATTATTTAAAAAAAAAATTTTATTACTTATGTAACTGTTACTTATGGTACTTGCCATATTGCACAAGCCCCCCACCCCGTTGATACAGCAGCAGATTTAAGCCGGAAAGAGCGTCTCTTGTTTTTGAAGTAGCGTCAACTAGAGCCAAGATTACGACTTATCTACACACTCACCACTTTCGTTTGCACAACCCCTTTTTACAGGTGGGCACATTCACACATCTCACAGATAGCACACAGAAGAACAGCCATGCCCGAACCGGGAGTCCCAGAACACGAGGAAGACGTGCTACCTCTGCGCCAGAAAGCTGGCTTAAAAAACTGTTGAAACTTTAACTGTCGTAGGTCATTTTGTTGGTTTTGTTGGCGTTGACAGTTTATCGCCAAATTTGAATCTGTCGCCAATGAACTACTAAACCATTGGAGTTTACGGGCTAATACGTAAGTACCAAAACGTTATCTAACGAAAAATGTTATGTTAAACGTTATCTTATCAAAAACCAAAATATTCAATTTTTTATACCAAACTATCAAATATTTTAATTAAATAAACTATTGCTCAGATAAATTAAAAATGTAATTAATTTTATGTAATAAATTAAATTTTCTTTTCTTGAATTGATTTCAACACCAAAAATAGTTTTATATTCCAGTTCCAGAAAGTGATAGCCATTAACAAGTTGTTTGACATGACTCACCTTTGTTGTTTGCGTCATCTGTCTAATTATTTGTGTTTGTGACCTCTTCTTTTCTATTTCTTTGCTGTAGAAAAAATGACCTCGATATGCAAATGGTAAGGTATCAGATGCGGAGCCAAACGGTTCCAGTTTCGACATCTACAGAAGGACTGTCGTATAGGCGGTCCTGTAGAAAAATATGAAATTGAAAGAAAAACGTCCTCCCGTTGGTGTAGTATGAAAGTTCAAACAGCAGGGACTTCAGGTCCCGTCTTAGTCATTCGATAGGGACTCAGAATGACAAGATATTTCCCCATATAGCCCTAATTTCACTTACAAAACGGGACATTAATTTAACTAAACTTTAATACTTTTTAGTTGAGAAGAGGTCACATTATTAGAAAGTAATTGTGAATCATAAGCGATTCGCGTGGCAGCTAATGCATTAAAACAAAATAGCGTTTATAATAATTATTTACCGTTTGAGTTTTTACTTAAATCAGACATTCGTATCTAGCCAAAACATCTATGAATTCATCTCAGTTTTTCAATGGCCGACTTCTAAATTGCATCGATTACCCTGCATCGAATTACTCAAGGGACAAAATTGCCAATTTCCTTTTTTGGCCACACAGAATCCCGATAATATTTTTAAGTGATTTATATCAATAGATCTGAGTTCTCAATGATTTAAATCATGAGATGACAGTGATTTAACCACAGTAACTAAAGTTCATTATGAAAATCTCATATATATATTAAACGGAAGAAATTTTAATTCGATTTTTAATCAACTTCTTTCTTTATTAACTTAATTACTTTTTGCATCTCTGATTTATTTTCATATCACAACAAAATGATCAAAAATTTTCTAAGAAATCAAATTCGGATATTTGTATAGACATTAGCTTCGGAGATGTAATAAGTTATTTTGACTCTAAGCTTCTATTGAATGTAACAAGTAGTCGAAAATGCTTTTGAAATTACCGATTGTCTAGGCGCTATGATTTCCAATGCAGCCATTTAATAATGATGTCATGTAACAATTTAAATTATCAGAGAGACTAGAAACTAGACTGAGTGCCACCGCAATAGGCTTGCTTTGAAACTAAGAGTTAAGGATTTATAGGAACAAAGGCTTTTATCCGCTATTTCCAAATAGAGTCACAATAAGTATGCGCCAAACAATTTCGACCCTTCGTATTCAAAATAGAATGTATGTTACTATCACGTCCATTCCCTAATCCTGTTTAGTGAATTTCGAACAATTGGAAGAATTTAATTTAATTAATTATTGCAATAACCTGTTGGAACTTGAAGTAAACACGCTTTGATTTGAGAAAGCAACAGAGGCCGTCAAACACTCGCACAATGTGCTTTTATGTCATATGAGATTACCTTGGATAACATTAACTTAGTATTAGATATATATAACGGGATCTCATCCTTTTATATATTGGAAAGGCATTTAATTTTCAGAACTTTTGACATTCAATAAATAAGATAATCTATGGAAAAAAATTCTTCTTCAAAAAAAAAAAGTGCTTAACCTTTTTATGAAAAATGAATTGTGAAAGGGGGAAATACTATACTTTTTTCTTACACCATGGATAAAATGCGAGAATATCCCAAAACGGATGGCAAATATTTTTTTTCAAGTAATCCTTAAAGTTTACCGGTTCATTAAAAAATATTTACAAATGTGATGATGGGACTAGTTCTATTTTTGCTAAACATAAATTTAGCAAAATTTCCAAAAATACTAATTTTACATGCTTAAAACAGCGAAATTTTTCAATTATATTTAATACATTCAAACATAAATCAAACAGTTACAAGACTTTTTCATGAAATAAGTTTCATGAATATATACAATACTTGCACTTGAATAAATAAACTGTACCATAACCAGAAAGCTTAAAGCATCTTATAAATTCAACACTACTTCCCAACTATTTCAATAATATCTTCCAAAAAGTTTTCTGATAAACTTACTCGAAACTTGATCAAATATAAAAAAACTAGGAACTGAATTTAATAAATTCAAATATTTTAAATAAATTTGCAAAAATTTGTCATAAATACAGCTATAAAATTATATACAATTCGTGCATTGGAATAAAGAAACTAAGCCATAACTAGAAAGTTTAAAGCATCTTATAAATTCAGCACTACTTCCCATTTGTTTCAATAATATCTTCCAAAACATTTTCTGATAAACTTACTCGAAAATTGATCAAATATAAAAAAAATAGGAACTGAATTTAATAAATTCAAATATTTAAAATGAATTTGCAAAAATTTGTCATAAATACAGCTATAATATTATATACTATTCGTGCACTGGAATAAAGAAACTGAGCCATAACTAGAAAGCTTAGGCCATCTTATAAATTCAGTGCAATTTCTCAACTTCTCAAATAATGTCTTCCCATCATTCTTCTGACAAACTACCTCGAAAATTGATCTGATGCAACATCTTTATGGTCGATATCTAATTCAGAGTCTGTCACTATTCGGACAAATAGAGGAATATTTTTTCTGGACGATATTTTTACGGTCTTTTGTCCGTAAATTATTATGCACTACGATCCTTTGTTCCCCCATCAGATATTCTATTATAACAACACCTTTTCATCTCTAAACTTCCTTTCGGAAAGAAGCATTTTTTACGGATTTTATTTCCTCTCTTTTTCCATATTATGGGTGTATATTTCGAAGCCCAATGTCTGGATTACTTCAAAACCAATGCGCGTCATATTGTTTCTGTCATCTTTTATTTACGTTATTCAAATCTTTCTGTAGAAGCAAAACGACTCATATTAAAGAAAATGCATAACAAACACACTTTGTTTCGCAAAATTTCTGTCAAATTGATTTGTGTCGGATATATTTTTCTTGGCAACATTTACAAAGAGAATATATGTGTTCCCTGTTTCTAGTTGAATATATTTTATCGGAAGAAAGTTTTACCAAACCTGGAGAATAACTCAAAACAAATGGCAGTATTTGAAGAAATGCATTCTATTCTTCCTTTCCTTGTAATTGATTAATTGAAAAATTCTTATTTGCAGTATTTATAGTTTTATCATTTTTCTGCAATTATAGCAGTATAATTTAAGAGGTATTTTGCAATAAAAAAGTGTCAAAAAAAAGATTTTAAACATATATTGATAAGACATTTTTTGCTCATAATGCTTGGAATGAAAACACCTATTTTTTTTAAAAAGGCTTCAGGGTGTTTATTCTAATCCAGGTCCAATAGCTTATTTTTAATTGTTTGGATAGTCGCGTATTCTGAACTTTTTGTCAATTTTCTCCCGGTAATTTAACCCTCCAGCTGTTTATCCAGCGATTTCAGAACGTTGGCAATCAGTTCATTTTTTATTGCATCCCACGTTTTTGCCAGTTCAGAGAGCTTATTTTTAAGATTACATATGTCTATTCTATCCTATTAGTATCGTATCTGGGAGTCCCAGGTTCGAGTCCCCGTTTGAGCATGGTTGTTCTTCTGTGTGCTGTCTGTGAGATGTGTGACTGTGCTCCCCTGTAAAAAGGGGCTGTAGAAGCACATGTGGTGAGTGTGTAGCTAAGTCGTGCTCTTGGCCCTAGTTGGCGTTACTTCAAAAACAAGAGACGCTCCTTTCGGCTTAAATCTGCTACTGTATCAACGGAGGGCTTGTCCATGGCAAGTGCCATAAGTAACAACAACAGTATCGTATATCATATTAGTTTACTTTATTTGAAAAATATTTAAGCTTATTTGCCAATATTGTATGTAAATAATAATTTTAAAAATTTACGCTGTCTGAGGGTCAATTCTATTTAGTGAAATATTCTTAACACATAAAAATATCATACAAATATTTCCCCTTATTTTGCGACTAAAACTGATCTGAATATGAAGAACTGGGTTTTATTAAACAAGTTAACAGCCACCTGGAATCAAGTGTTTTCTGTTCATTACAGGATTTTCCTAAAGTGGCCATTCATATGAAAGACCATCAATTAAAATCAGTTAAATTAAAATCTTCTAAATTGACACTATTTAAATATTCCTGATCAGTTTTTATCATATAAAAATGGACTCTTTCCAATTTACGTTTTTAATAAATCAAAAATTCCTTATCAAATCTGACTAACTTTTCTTTCGTACATTTATCAACTCTAATAACATAAAAGTAAATTTTTTCTCCATTTAAACATATAAAACATTTGAATATTTAAAAACATTTTGTTTTTTCAATTTGAAGTATATGTCTATCTCCAATTGTTTAGAAATTAGATTCTGATAATAGAAATGCACACCCTGCTGCTGCTGATGATGACGTATCAGCTTTACAACGGAAAGGATGTGCAGTAGCTTCTGAAAGTATGGACTCCTGAGAACCCGAGGGCATAAGTCTGACTTCCACCTCATAAGAGGACCTCGCACACTCGCATGCACAGTTCCTTTTTACAGGGGGTTACTCTGTAAAAAGGGGTACCTCACAGATAGTACACAGAAGAAACAACCACGCTCTAACCGGGACTCGAACCCGGGACGTCCAGACCAAGAGGAAGACGCGCTACCTCCGTGCCAGGACGCGGGCGCACATTCTGAATAACAGCAGTATTTAAGAAATAATGTCAACTTTGCTACTAAGAAATATTCTCAGATTTACTAAAACGCGAATTTTGTACCATGTTTTATTATTGTTGTACCGAGATTTAACATTTAAAGTATGATATCCTTTTGAATTTAAAGTATCTATGTATAGCAAGGATTTACCCCTTATCGGATATACTTTCAGAACTATGCGATAACTCTAAAACCCAATGACATGAATATATGAAATATGATATTTGACTTTGTGAATACAATTAAAGCTTTGTGTCATATTTCAGTTTCAGTCGGTCAAACAAAAAAAATTTAAACTATACATTATATGTTCCAGCGATGTGTAATAGCTGAATTAATTCTCAAATAAAAAAATCCCCTAAGATAGCACGATAATAGAATTTTTCGCGACTATTATTCGTCAATTGCATGCTATTAACAATACATTACGTTTATAAATGAGTATATGAGAAAATTTCTAGAAATCCACTCCTACAGGTTTAATCCAAATTAGGCACACAAAAATTATTATATTTCAAACTATAATTTGTTGACATTAACATATGTCAGGAAACGAAAATGAATGGTGAATTTAAATTATACTTTAACACTTCATGCTACTTTTATATAATTTACTGAAAATGAACTGAATATAATGTTTGATTTGTCATGAGAATTGATGAATCCGCTTTATGCGGAAAGAATCTCTCAAGATCATATACGAGACGTTGGCGTTAATAAAAGTTTTCAGTTCTCCTGATGATTCAATAATTTTGGAATTGATTGCGTAATAGTTTTATCAATGAAGATTGTGATTCTAGTGAAATCGCTGAAGATCACGTCCTTGCGAAAGTTCCGCACATATGATTCTCGTAATTGGGTCTGTTTTGCGTGATTCACAGTACCAGTAGTTGATGACGGCTTCTGACAGTTGATTAAACTTTATCACATGCCATTTTGATAGGGAGAAATGAATCTTGAAAATATAAAAATCACAAATTATCATTTTTCATATTTAAAATTAGGGAAAAATTTCTTTTGTAATACATTTAAAACAAAAGGTACAATAAACATTAAAAGTATGAAAAGCTCACGAAAATGATTCTTTTGCATTTTATTAATATTTAAATAATCAGTAATCATCTGGTAAAATAGTCTATTCAATGCATATGTATTTGTTTATTTAATATAAAAAATTACTTTTATTGTTTATTTTATTTAAGACATTTTAAGCCCCTTTTTGTTATGTTTTTTTTTTTTATTTTCACAAAATGAAATCTTAGAACGTTATCCAAATTTGAAAAAAAAATATTCCGTGAACAACATACAGCTCCGAAACTTTTCATCTTTGTTAAATAGACGCATCTTGACAGAATTTTTGGATTAAAAAAAATCTCTTCCAATATTATTGAATTATCTCTTGCATCATCTTTGGATATTTTTTTAAGTGAGGCAATTCTCAAATTTAAATGCAAATTAAAATTTCTATAAAGCATGAAAATATTGTTTATGACTTAATTATTTATTTAAATAACGTATAATAATACTTTTACATTGATGTTGTTGTTACTAATGGCACTTGCCATAGACATACCCCGATGATACATCAGCAGATTTTAAACCGAAGGTATGCGTATCTTGTTTCAAGTAGGGTCCAGTGTACGACTTTATATACACACTCATCAAATTCGCTTGCACAGCCCTTTTTTACGGGGGGCGGCACATTCACACATCTCACAGATAGTACACAAAAGATAAACCATGCTCGAACCGGGACTCCCAAAATACGAGGAAGACGTACTACCTCTGCGCCAGAAAGCCGGTATTACCTTTTATTTTAATAGGCATAGAAACATTCGAGGATATTTTTATAAATATTTTATTCATTTCTTATTAAAGAAAACAAAAACAACCAAGGAATATGTAACTGAATAAAAAAGATTAATTTAAACTAGTTGAAATTCCAGAGCAATAGTAAGGAAATTTAAAAACTTCCTTCAGAACATTCACTGAGCCTTTAATGAGCTTGTTTGAGCTTTTATTCCATCTTGGACTGTAAATTTAACATGTACTTCATTTGTGCAAGATTTCAAAACATTTTTCTTCGATGTTAACTTCGAACAGAGTGCTTTGTTTTAATTTCTGCAAACGCTTTTATCTTTGTACTAAATGTTTGACTTTACATACACTTGATAAATGAAAACTAACAATTTTACGTCATAATATTTTATTTATATTTATTTTTCTTTAGTTTTGTTGAATTTCAGCAATGCTAATAATTATATTTTAAAATTAATGATTTAGTTAAAATCTATTTTTGGTGTCGGCCTTTGCCTTTCTAAACTTCAATGAAATTCTTCAAGACTGATATTGAATATATATGACTAACATTACAGATTTCTAAGACTATCCAAGCGAATAATTCGGAAAAAATAAAGAAATAAAAGTCTAATTTAAGACCTTTATAAACAAAATCTCAGTGTCTCGATTTTTTAGACTTTGAATCTCTCGCTTAGAATTTGGGTAGTAGAATGGGCTTTGGGATATAAGAAATAACTAATGAAGTATAAAAGATAAGTTTCTCGAATTTAGTTTTTGAAAGATTATGCTGTATAAGTTTTGTCTTTTTTTAAAAAAAAAGACAAAATATAAATCAATCGTTATGATAAAAAAAAATTACAAAGTTCATCACAGTAAAAGCTGTTTGTTCAGAAATGGATTTAATAAAAGCATTTTTAAAAGACATGTATTAAAATATTGGGAATAGGTTTTTTTTAACTTTTTTTTCTACATTTTAAGTTTAATTTTAGTCCAAAATTGTAAATATTATATAATTTTGAGATCAGTTTTTTTTTCAAATTCTCTATTATGTGTCAGCATTAACACAGAATCAAAATCTAAATTAATTAATACATTAACTGATTGCTAAGTTCTGCAAATCTAAAATAGTCTCATCGAGAAAACTCATGCAGACGAAATTTCAAAACTTTAAAGTAACAGAACATGGGTAAAAAATCGATTACAGAGTTCTATCCTTAGATTCATGAAACGAATCCAGTTGAATAAAAGTGAACAAAAATCTATCATCATAAAAATTTGATTGATTAAAAATGCATATTTTGAATAAGATAGCAATACAAATTATCTGTAATTATTTTCAGACTGCATTATAAACTATTTTAATGATACCACAGCTACCCTCTCGACATAATTACGGCATCAACGTAAACAAAAACAAGTTATCTCAATTTGACATAAAATAATCTTTATTCGTTTTCAACAAAATTAATCATCTAATCAATATTTAAAGCTTATGAAATATGAATAATATTTTATTATTTCATAAAAACAATATACTTAATTAGATTTTAGTAAACTCGATATTCAAATTAGTCCGTTTCAATTGACTAGCCAAGTCAAGAAAGATAAATTTTAATTGACTAATTAATTAACCAATGACACTAATTAGCTACTTGATATAGATCATAATTAATCATAAGTATGCCAGCATATTCTTCTTCTCCGTACCTTTATTATTATATTTTAATATTTTTTAAAAATAAAATAGTAATTTGTGAAAATCATCTTCAAAAGATAAAACATTATTTAGCAATTAGGCTTTACTTTTACTTGTTATAATTCACGTATATTTAAAAATCAAACAGAACTCTTCGAAGTTGCTTATGTTATTACACGTGATCTTTATCATTCGTACTAGAATCATAAATTATTCACAGATATGGATCTCTTAATAACAGTGCGCGAAATTCCCAGAAGACTTGCCAAAAGCTTTTCATTAATATTCTCGCTCATTTAATGAATCTGACAATAATTGCTACCAATTCGAAACTACATGATCGCTAATGCTGTTTATATGCTTTGAGAAAAAGTCATTTAATCCAAAAACAAATAACCGATATTCTTTTTTTAGTTTTATGTATAAAATTTTAAACACAGTTAAGATTTATTGAATTTTTTCAATAAAAAATTAAATATCACTCTCTTTTCATAAAATACATATATCCCGTGTATATTTTTTTGCGAAAAACAGTAAAGCAAATTTCCACAATGATTCCACAGATGTAGCACAGCGATAACATTACATTAAAAAAATTCAATATATCAATAAGCCATAATGTTTTCTTTAATATCTAAGCTAAATTAACAATTGGACTTGGCCTGGAATTTACAAGATATTGCTGTAAATCACAAGGAAATTTTTTCATTTTGTCACAAAAACAATAAATAGCTCTTTAATCATAACAGGGAGGAGGTAGTTCTAAATATATTCCAGGCATAATTTTTTTTATCTTACTTTAATTAATTAATTTTTGAGAAAAATTGGAAAGGAAATCCCCACAAGAGTTGTAAAGATGTTGCACATCAATAATATTACATTAAAAAATTTCTATATATAAATAAACCATAATGTTTTCTCGAATAGCTAAGCTAACAACATTTTGACATGGCCTGGGAATTACAAGATCCTGCTGCAAATCATGAGGAAATTTTTTTTCACTCTGTCACACGAAAAATCGTTAGCTCTTTAATCCTAATAGGTAGGCCTTAATATATTGCAAGTATCATTTTTATCTTATTTTAATTAATTAATTTACTGTTTTTACAAAAAATTAGAAAGGAAATTTCTATAAAGATTCTAGTTACAGTTCATCTTAAATATAACAATTAGAAACTTTGCTTATTAAATCATTTTATTCTGTTTAATAAATGAAAGTAAGTCTAAATTTTCAAAAGTTACGATATTTGGAAATAAAAATTTGGATGAAATATTTTACTCTGAATTTCAGGCGATATCAACAGTCCATAATATCTGCTTAAATATCTAAATCAAGCATTAGCTTGGCCTGGAATTTATAAGATGCCCTGTATATTTTGAGGTTATTTTTCTCACTCAGTTACAAAAACAATAATTAGCTCTCTAATCTTAGCAGGGATAAGGCCCACCTAGATATGTACCAAGTATCTTTTTTGGCAAAAAATTGGAAAGAAAATTGTTATGAGGATTCTACTGATGTAGTGCATATTCCAAGTGTATTACATTAAAAAAATTGTTTACTCAATTATTTTATTCAGTTTAATATATGAAAGGCTATCTTAAACATATATAAAATTTTTAAAAGTTACAAAATTTGGAAATAAAATTTAAGTGAAATGTTTTCAAACGATATCTGCAGACCATAATATCTCCTTAAATATCTAAACTAAACTTAGCCTGGAATATACAAGATGGTCCAGTAAAGTTTGAAGCTATCTTTATCACGAGATCAATCAATATCTCTCAAATACAAAATCTGAAAATGTGATTCTAATACTCATATGTTCATATTATAATTCTAATATTTTTCTAATGATATTAAGTATTTGTGATAGTTTACTTTATTTTTCTGCACGGAATGACAAATTGTACAAAAAAATATTTCTGAACTTGAATCTGGGTAACTAATTAGAAAGATAAGTGACAGATGATGAAGAGTTGATACTTAAATTTACAATCAGAAATAAATGAGAAATTCCGAGATTGATAACAACTCGAGAAAAATTTTCTACCAGAAACAATGGTCTAAGAGTAGGGACTGTTAAAGGTAATACAGGACGTCTATTAACCCCTTCGCATACAATGACGTGTCTGATACGCGTATCGAATTACTGAATTTTTTAGTTTCAAGTCAACTACTAAGCCACAAAATTAAGTATTTAAATACTCAAAATTGTTCCGGAGCCCAGTCCATTTTCACTCCACACTTTACTCCACATATCTCACTGTACCATACATTACCCAGGATCAAGCATTTCTCAATCCATACTACACCATATCCTTCTCACCGTACCATAAATTAATATATATTACTACAACCTTATTCTGAACAAATTTAGAAAAAAATATACTTAACGATGATTTCATAGAAAAGTACCAACTGCGAAAAAAACTTGTTCTTTTAGGAAGAGAAATTTAATTTAAAAATTTCTAGTGCTTAAATGCAATATGATGAAGGAACCTTTAGTAGTTTACAGTTTTATAAGTACTGAATATCAATTAACTTAAGTTTTTTTCCCCTTCAAAATTCGATGTTTTTAGTTTTTTACTGAGTCAATCAAATTTCCAAAAAACGTTTTATCAAATTTCATTCCTTACAATGAATGCAAATTCCTCTTTAACCTCATATTCTTGAAGGCGAATGAGCTGTTTCAGTCTCATCCAATGCCGAGAAAAACAAGCCCACAAAATTATTTTTGAAAAGATACCTTCCCTCACCGTGAACGTTTCTCTTTTATTTAAACGCAAATGAAGAATAATAATGAACAGCCCGCCAAAATAGCCCGTGACAGCCTTGATTAGATTATGAAGTAAATGAATACTCAACCTTCGCTCTAAATCTAATATAGAAGTATGCAGCCATTTACGTAATAAGAGGTTCCTGTGTTCGGCGGAATATCCTTTCTCTAACAGAATAAAACGAAACTGACGAGGCAATCTAATAATTTTATCGAGACATCTTGTAAGACTTCCTATTCACGCATTTCTGTTCATTTAAAAGGTAGCAATTGGATTGTATGCTTAAGGAATAAAGATGTCAAATAATAACCGAGTTTCATTTTGGATTCATTCATTTCCCTCCTCGCTGTTATTTTATCAAGGTAACTTAAGCCTTAATGATTCTATTTGAAGCTGAATAATATATTTTTCAGTTCCTTGAAATGCAGATGTGATTATCTTGATTTTGTGTGTGTTTATTTGGACTTCTAATTATGAACAAGAAGTCCTAAATTATACTAAACGCATTATATTTCTTGTGTTTATAAATTTATTGCGTTTTTATTTGTTTTGTATTTTCAAAGAGTAGAAATGAAAGTCATTGAGCAAATTTATATCTTACCTGAAAGATTGCGACTACTAATTTTATAAGAACGAGCTATTCCTTGCTTCAAAA
>JAOUZG010004146.1:2490995-2502641 GCA_026289955.1 Argiope argentata | reverse complement strand
ATTGCGACTACTAATTTTATAAGAACGAGCTATTCCTTGCTTCAAAACATGTGTTTCATGTCGCTTTTAGAATGTGATTTAGACATGAATTTCCAAGGTTTTGCTAACTTTAATAGGATTAGCATCCTACATCACCTGTGCATCCTGCGCAGTGCTATTTTAGTATGAACCCGTACTTTCGAATCTTAGTTCAAAGCCAGTAATTCAGTGTGAAGGCATTTACCTAACTGTAACAGATTAAATGTTCTCCATCTATCGTTAAAAGAATATTTCTCAACTGTACAACAGTCTGTACTTTTCTCTCATGTCGAGACAAAATTGACCTTTTTTAGTCAGTCTGAAAGGCATTTCTGCTAAAAGACTCAACCAATTGTCGTACAATCATTGCAGGTACTCATTAAGGAACAGAAAGACTTTTTCATTATATGAATACGCATCAAGAAGGAATGTTACAGTTGTTGGACAGAAAACCCCTAATCAATTTCTTGGCCTCCATTTGAGCTCCAATGGCAATAAACAATTCAATAAATCATCAACTTTCATGATGCTGAATTCGAGTGGAAGGCGATATCGTGATAAATTACAATTTTAAACCTTCGAATGATGAAACCCAGTACATTCAGAGAGTATCAACAAAAAAGAAAGCTTTTTGTGTATTTGAAAACACGCATATCAAAACATATTGATTGAGGTTGATTAATGACTACAATTCTGTCATTCAGAATGAAATCTTCGTACTGTACCAAGCAACTGAATTTCCAAGCTACCTTAATAATCCAGTTATTATTTGCAGTGTTGGTGATTTTAACATCATTACCTTTGACTTGATATTCCATTGAAAGCAAATTTTACTTTAAAGTTACGAAAATATTAATCGCATATGGATAGAGGATCATACTAATTATTAGATTAGTCATTATGAAATTGATGAAAATTTATTGCCTAAATATATTATCATTGAAGGTCCCCTATTGAGCCCCCCGGCACAAGAGTTAGTAAAAACTAATGTAACTTTTCATCAATGAATGTTAAAGGGACTGAAATGAAGGTGCAACAAAAATATTTGCCTTACTCTCTAACAATTTATTGCCCACTCAACACTCTTTTTGAAGAGCTTCCGAGTTCTTATAAAGAACATACAAATAAAGTCGTAATCATACCTCCCACTTAACGATTTGGACTTCTGATTAGTAAGATAACAAGGATTGTGGGAGATAAAGATAAAACTGTTATCATATAAAACATTTAGAAAATTACAAGGTAAGAAATTGGAAAAGAATTAGCCATTAGAAAAGCTTTGTTGTATTTACTTAGTGAATCATTTATACGCTGTGTGATTTATATGCAATAGTTGGATTTACTTACTATGTATCGGACAAATGAATTTGGTAAGCGATGAAGCAACTATTAATGAATATATATTTGTCTGAGAATACTCTTGTTGTAAGTCGATTATAAACAAGTAAAAATTTTAAGTAGATTAATTAGAAAAAAACTGATTTTATCGTTCTTAGTGACTCCATTTGAAATAGTTTTACTTCGCTTCGAATTTAATATCATTTTATAGGCAAAATTTCGGACCTTTACAACGACCTAGACTACCTACTAATAAGTCTTGGTTTTGAGGCTGAAAAGCACCAGGTGAAATCCGAATCCAAAGAATTGGATTCCGATGCGCCTTAAATCTAACGCCTTGGGACAATAGTCTTCTATTGGTGTTATATGGAAATTTGAGAGGAAAAAGCTCCGGATAATGTCGTCCTCATCATTTGCCAAATGTTTAATATTTTGAGATCTATCTTTAAATGTTTTCAGATTTGTCTTCTAATAATATAACTTTATATAACTAAATTAAATTATTTGTCTTTACGTTATTCCCCCCGGGGGGCACCTCGAAATGAAGATGCGATGCTTTAGGCATGGTGGCTGGATCTCGCCACTATGCAGGGTACAATAAGGGTAGGCTTCTCCCCTCGATGACGGGACGCACTTCCTACGAGAAGGGCTTACCGTGGCCGGTGATGGCCTTTGTGCTCAACCACAGTTTCTGCCAGTATTGCTGTTGTGGCGGTCTGGTCATTTAGCGCTAGTGTTTTAAATCTGTGGCTCTTAACGGCGAGTCGGAAAATCAAAGTATGACTTGTGTTTAAGGTATCTTGATTACTATTGCCTCTTTTTTTGTTTGCTTATCTCTACGGTCTTTGGAGTAAAATGGTATTTTCATGTTATAAATAAAATGTTATGCAATGATGAAGTTTAGGTTGAGAGAAAAGGAGTGTAAATGCTTAATTTACTTTGCACAACAAGTCGAATAACAAAGTAATACATTTAGCTCATATATGGTAGTATTTGAACTGGTATTTATAATATAAACATAAAAATTTAATTTGGATCTTGGAAATACGAAAGAGTGTTTTTACTCATGAAATGTACGTTATCAAGGAATTCCTTCAATGTATTTTATAAAAATTCCTTTTTAATATAAAGTTTCAAAAAGTTTTTCAGAAGAGAAACGGTTTTATATTTATAGCTTAGCTGTTTTGCACATTACATTATTTTCCAAACAAATTGTTTTGTTTTCTTAAATCCGTCTGCATCTCTATATATTAAATATTATTTTCTAAAAAATAAGGTATTTATTCATGAGAAATTCTTTATTACTGTTAAAATCTAAAAATTGGAATAATCATTGCCAAGGCAATTTACTTTATAAATCACCTTTATTGTTATAAATCTTGCCCCTTTGTGTCATAAACAATAAGAAATAAATTTTAATGGAAATCCCAAGAAATCATTGTCAATAAAACTCATATTTCTTAGAGAATATAAATATAATTTTCCCCAAGAACTCAGAATATTTTAAAAATCAAATAATCTCATTCATTGAATGAAAACATTCCGAATTTTCTTAGAATATTTCATTTTTTCATTTTTTTGTTAGAGTAAGAGAATTAATTTAAATATCTTGATCTTTCCTTTTTTTCTCTTATTTAGTTTAGATCCAATTTAAGCATTGATAAATTTCAAGTGAATAAACACTTAAAGACGGAAGGACAATTTTTTTGACGAATTCAATTTAATTCTTTTTTATAAAACACGAACGTAAAATAAAATTTTGATTTTTCATCTTCTCCTTCTTGAATAAAAAATATAAAACAAGTAAATCGGTATTTAAAAACTTTTAGTATTTCTAAAAGGATTAGAATTCTTCAATTTCAAGTGATATATTGTTTAAATACTTCAGAGGTAGGTTCTTTTTAATTTTTTTTTTACTAAGTGAATTTAACCCTTTTTGATATACGACGTAAAATTAAGTTTTAATTTTTCATCTCTTCTTTGTTCAGTAAAAAGTATTCGAAATAAAAATCTGTATTTAAAAACTTTTATGTGTCTGGGAGAATTAGGATTTTCCCTTTAATCAAAGTTTTACATTTTAATGCATAAAGAGATGAAAATAAATTAGACTGGAATGCTTGAAACTCGCTTGGATTTCAAGCTTTCCTTTCTTTAGCTACACGAAGCTTACACACGAATTTTTAGCTTATTATTTATAGAACCAGCTTTAACACCTCAATTACCACTCCTTCTTCGAATTTACGTGCCACACCAGTAAATTAGTTCGAGCCAGTTATGAAGTTACATATTGGTAGGATGAGAGGGCGAAAGAGGTTATTCACATAACGATGTAAAATGACATACATTTGAGTATTAGATAATATGTGATAACGAGGTCATACACATTGTCTTCACTGGAAATGACGAAAACACTCTATTTTACTAATATAAAGCAGACATTAATGCATGTATCAGTGATTGATAAGGAAACTAAAATAATTTATAACTAAAGACAGACAGTAATTTTCTGTAAAGTATAAATTATATCAATTATTTAAGTAATCATAACCAGCAACTTCGCTCCGCCAAAAAGCGCACAGAAAAATCTAAATAATCGGATCTTCGCGACAGCAGCACTGGCTGTAACTATTACTGAGTTCTAAGAGTCATTACTGACCATAGTAGAACCCTTCCAGTGAGAAGTGCGCCTCGCTCTCAATAGGAGGTAGCCAACCCCCACCATTTCTGTATCCACCCAGGTGGCGAGAGCCAACCACCTTACTGGAAGATTCTCAGCCTCCTTTCTGAGGAGTGCCCCAGTGAAAGAGATTATAATGACTTGATCCTGGTCGATCAAATAAAATGGTAGCTTTTTAAGCACAAAAGATATATTTACAGCTTTATACTATAATACAAACGACAACACGTCCTCTAGGTTAAATGTTGGGAAATATTTACAACTGGCTTGTCAGTCCGATATATAATACCGTGACTCATAGGCTGGCCGCGTATCCGGCTACAGTGTGTAGCTCCAGAGATCTACGGATTACTTCCGGTAGATCTTTTCAATAAATTCGAGATCATGTGGTATCTCTTCAACAGTAGCTCTGCTCACAGCTCGTCTCGTTGTCGTATCAGCTCTCGTCCAGTCTCTAGTCAGATCAGCTGGTCTTGTCTACCGGATCAACTTGTCTCGTTCCTCCCGATCAGCTTGTCCGACCGTCCAAACATTCTTCAGAAATACTCCCAATGGCGTGCCGTAATGTCGTGGGAATATTCTTGAAATATCCACCCTTTAACAGAACCTTCACAATACACAAATATTCGCATTTGGAGGCTTTAGCCTTCCTTTCTTCAATGGGTCGTAAAACGCATAAGTTGTTCATTATTGGAACTTTATCCCAGTTTGGGTGGTCCATAGAAGAAATAGCCCCATCTGGGGGTTTCGACATGATTTGCTTCTTCAATGGGTCGCAAGCATGTGGGTTCCATTATCTGACTCCATTCAAGTCCGAAGAGCGACACTAAAAGGGAGAAACGCAATGCGCAATAAAGGGTGAATAGTCTCACCGCCGACTAGAAGTAGCAATGTTCGAACATATGTCTCTTCCTAAAAGGAGACCAGGTGACGACTTCTTTACTAGGTATTTACAAAATCAAAAAGTCTTCGGAGTCAAATGGAAGTAGGCGATCTAACGACTTTAAAAGAGTATAGATGATTTTTTTAAAAAATTATCACGGAACATAATAAATTGGAATTATCTTAATTTAATTGTTAAGTGTACATGTACATTTCACAACAATGGTATTTGCTTGGGATTAAATTATTTTAATTCAAGAAATAATTTTTTTTTAAATTTATTCTTTAGCACTTTTTTCCTTTAATTAAATTTACAACGAAAATAATTAGTTCCGATTTTATTAAATTTATACACAGTAACAAAAAAAGTAAAGTTTGGAGAAAATAACTAAAGAGAGGAGGCATTTAAAGAAACAATACATTTATTACCACACAGAATGCATGGTATGTATTTGATATAACAGTATCTTTTGAAAAACCTTTGCAACTTTAAACTATCTACTTTTTAACAAAAAAAAATGCATTTGGAAATCTAATTCTTAATCATTTTATAAATTCTTGATACAGACAAATATTTCTTTTTACATTCAATTCACAAAGCGAAACAAATGAATTAACAGAAAAAAATACATGTCTGAAAACAGAATCAAACAATATTAAATTTTTTTTCTTCCTACTAATCAGCTTTAGCTAAGCAATCATGTTTAATTTTGTTAAGAAGTGCGGCTGTCTTTACAGCAAACTAATTATTAAGAAAAAAACGCATTATTCTTAGGGATATGCTAATTGGATGAATAGCTAAAAATGTGAAAAGAGCATTTGTTTTTCAAGCGCATGCTTTGGATCCTAAAAAACGGGATTTCTTTTACCCTTTTTTGGTATCTGTTAAAAGGAATAATTTCCTCTTTTCACTGTTTCGCGAAGTAAACTAAACCAACCGAAATTAATTGCTTCAAGAGCCGAGCTTGTGATTTAGAATAAGTGAGAAACAATTTCAACACTGCAGATGTTTTTGATATGAATAGACGAGGTTATTTTCCCCCATTTAATAAAATGCATTTCCTCTATTAAAAAAAGATAATACTTGTTCATAATTACCATAATTTTTCATATTAAATTGTTATTCCTTCGAGGAAAAGAACACCTCATATTTGGCAATAAGAAATCGCTGTGCTAATAAATAGGTTTTAGTTTTATTGTAAGGTACACTTATAGTGCTGTTGCTGGTTAACGGGTTCTTCGCTATAGATGGGTCAGACCTCTAGCCAAAAGATAGCCAAAGATGTACCTTTTTAGTGAGGACTAGTATTAATCTTCCCTTTAACTCCAAATTTATTTCCGTGGTGGCAGGATCAAGCAGGCTCACTCTGAATATCTGGGCAAGGTGGGATAAATTTTACGATCATATTTCGTTTTTTTTTTGGGGGGGGGGGGCATCCTACTTGGTATAAAGCAGCTAGCCATGAACCTGCTATGCATTATAAAGGGAAAGTATGAGAACTTCATTTGATCAGATTATCCGTGGAAATATTATTAAGCATAAATTGATGCTTCCTATAAGAAAGCAAACATTCTAATATATTTTAGCAATTGTATGGGCTAAAATGTAATAATTTGAAATTCAAATAGAAATAAAAGCATTAAAGTTGCATAATTTGCAATTAGGTTGACTCTATCTACCTAACTCGGTTATAAATACTTACCTCTTATATAAAGAGGTACATTGGCTTTCTGAAAGTTTTTTAGAAGGAACTTGTCCACATTTGTGTTTCTTTAGGAGAGAAATCTCTAGTAGACATTCCAAACACATGATCTCCCTTTTTTCCGAAGATTACTGCTTAATACACTTGTAGCTTAATACCTCAAAATAGGAAAGATGAATTCTTATTGCTTATAATTATACAGAATATGTTTTATTCAATATATTTTAGCAACATTATGAGAATGTTGCTAAAACATATTGAATATATACATAATTCAGTAGATTTGACATATATTAAAGAATTTTTTGATTTTCTGATTTATTTTAACTAAGTTAAAGATTACTTTTTTTTGCTTACAGAATAAAAAGCTTGCTGTTCTCATCAGAAGAAGCTTTTCTAAAATTTTCTTTATATCAGATCATTTCTTTTGAGGTAGATATATACGTCTCTTAACAAATAAGGGATATTTCAAACTGAATATGAAGCTGTACGAAAGAGGAACATAATTTTTTAAGAAACACAAATATAAGGATTAAATTCTGTAATTTGTTTTTCTGATGTTCTAATTTAATAGAAAAAAATCAAAGGTTCCTGTACTTATTATTTCATGCTCCTTTTAAAATATCCTCTTATTCTTACGAGCAGACAATATTTAAATTCATTTTCTAAAGATATAAAAATTTTCAAAAAAGGAAAAGCAGTAAATGAAAAGAAAATTATTGTTATAATTCCTATTAGAAATGCCTGCATATATAAGGTACTTAAATACAATCATCAATGGTGAATGTAGTAACTGTTAAAGAGTGATAAAAAAGACTGGGAAAACACTGATTTTATGAAACAAACAGGAAAACTAATCTTGCTCAATTACTTGTGTCATTCTTTCCTTCCAAAAAAGCTAGAAGCGATTTGTTTACAGCACATTAGTATCCTCCACCAATAAAACAAGAAAAGTGGCCATTTTTCACAATAAACAGTAAGAAACTGCTACTTTTGTTGTTTTTTATTTCCGGAATGGTGAGTCACTAAATGGTCCCAGCTACCAGAAAAAGACCCGTGAATCTTATTTCACCTCAGGCGCAACTATGGTGGACGATATGAGATGGAAAGAGAGAGAGAGAGAGTGAAGCAACTTATGTTTTTTATTTGGGGGGGAGGGAGAAAATCTACAATTTTTTTCTGAGGTAATAGTATATATTATAGCTTGGAATGTATTTAGGAATGGTATTATCTCTAGAATCATTCGTCATTTTACTCACTTTTATTTAACTTCGGTTGTTTCTCGTCTGTAAAGATAGATTACTCACCTCCTTACTTGCATCTGTTTAGAAATCTTATAGATCTATATGTTCTTGTTGGTAAAACATTCATAACATGATCATGAATTGGTAGAATAATTTTTTTAAATTTTGATTCGCAGATTTGGCTTCACCTAGTAATAAATTTGAGTCAGAAATCATTTATTATTTCATAATATTTATAACTTTGAATTATAAATCAAAGATTAAGAAAAAGAAATCCGAAATAGAGAATTTAACTTTCTAGTGGTTTATACAGGCATTTAAAAAATTATTTGTTAGTAATAATAATCTTTGCATATATTGGCAATTTCTTGATATTTTAAAATTAATTCATTTCTTTTAATTTCTTTTCGCAAAAATTAACATATACTAATAAATCACACAGTTTTCTGATTGAAACTTACATCAAGGCACTGAAAGAAACAATGCGTGATTAAAAAAATATCATGTTTATTAACATTATTTCATTATTAGAAATTTCTTATCACTTAAACTTTAAATAAATAATTCGCAAATTAAAGCTATGTTATTTTTTTCATTTTATTGAGTTTTATACTGTGGTTGTTGTTACTAATGGTACTTGCCCTGGACCCGCTGATGCATCAGTGAATTTAAGCCGAAATAAGCGTCTCTTGTTCGAAGTAGCGCCAACTATTGTCAAGAGTACGACTTGAACCGCATACTCATCACATTCGCTTGCACAGCCCTTTTTACAGGGGAGGGGAGGGGCACGGCACATTCACACGCCTCACATTTAAAACACAGAGGAACAACCATGCCCGAACCGGAACTCGAACCCTGGACGCCCAGATCACGAGGAGGACGCGCAATTTCTGTCCCATGACGCCAGCGCGTTTCATACTACATTTTATATTCCCATTGTTAGACCCATCTCTGTAAGTCATTCTCTTTCATTAGCATTGAATGATTCACATTTACTGAATCTTACTATGACTCACTTTTATTATGTTTCAATGTATCTACTGTATTTTCTTCATAAATACTGTGTTTAGTGACTCACATTTTTTTCTTTAATTTCTGTAGATAGAAATGAAATACAGCTCGTACTATGATAATAATTAGATATTAACAAAGAAACCTTCTTTAAAAAGTAACCCTCGTATATAGAAATATAGCGCATTTACAGACTTTATTAATTCATAACTTTATTATTTTCAGAATATCAATAAGTTTCATGGAATTATCTAAGTACTTTCACAATGGGCTGGTGAACTTTCTACTATGCTTCATTTTCAAGTTTAGAGGATTGTGAAATCAAAATTGATCATGATTTCACATAAGGTTCGAGGAACTTACGTTCAATAATTAACAACGACGGAATTAAAAACCCTTCCGCTGGGCAAAAGGCAAAAGTGGCTACCAGCTCGGGCTCGTCCTTGTTATTTAATTGCTACTCAAATTTACAAAGATAATCGATAATAGCTCTTATAAAGCGTCAAAAACAACTGTAATATGATTAAAACCGAATACAAATTTTTGTTCGTTTAATTTTAATTCGAGTTTCTTAAACAAATTTGGTCGTTTTGGCTCATGAATAAATGCCTGTTCATATCGCAAATATAGTTCTACATATAGAGCAATGGAGACAACGAATTACTTCCTTGACCTATAGTTGAAATATTCAAAAGCTTTCAGAAACTTCTTTTCTCTTAGTCATGTTTCTACTGAATGTTTTCCTGACTGTACTTAGCTTCAGAAATAAAGATGAAGAAAATATTTCACACATATTTATTTCCAAAAAAATATTAAAAAAATATTTCCTTTATATAATGAATTTAATTGATTTTGTAAAGAATATGCTGATAGTTAAAAATAGAAAATTCATATAAATATTTTTGTAAGGAAAATGCTAAATTTTTCCCTTACTTTCAAATTTGAATGCAAATTTTTTACTAATATTTAAATTTGAATGAAAATTTCCATTTGGATTTAAATTTTGGTTTGCGCTTCCTTTTTATAATAAAATAAGAGAAATTTCCAAACATTTAACTCATGGCATTTAAAAAATATCTTTAAAATACTGAAATCTTTTTTTTCTCATTCTACCTCTTTTACTTCCCATTTATTCATATATACTACTCCTTTCTTATACATGTCTTTTATGATTAAAATTTGACACCACTGAATATTATTTTTTTTCAATTTCAATTTTAAATTATTGCATTTTAGCCCATAAAACTGCTAAGATATATTAGAATTTTTGCTTTCTTATCGGAAGCATCAATTTATACCCCTGCAATTTAAATTATTTCAAAATAGAATTGCAAATTCATATTCATAGTGCAAATTCCATACCTCTCTATCAACCTTTATAAGATTTATAATACTTTGATTCAACAAATAGAGAATTTATGTGTATCATACAAATGCTTATAAGCATTTCATATCTTTAATTCTCTTAAAGACAAAAATATTTCTGCTTTAAAAGAAATTGTGTTTACAGTTTTCATAAATTATTTATTATTTTGCTCTTTATATATATATATATATATATATATAATATACACTGAAGTGACAAAAGTCATTGGATGACTGTTAATATCGTGTCGGTCCTCCTTTTGCTCGGCGAAGTGCAACAACTCGACATGTAATGGAGTCCACAAGTCGTTGGAAGTCCTCTGCAGAAATATTGAACCATGCTTTCTGTATAGACGTCCATAATTGTGAAAGTGTGGATGGTGCAGGAGTTTGAGCACGAACGGACCTTTCGATGATGTCCCATAAATGCTCGATGGGATTCATATCGGGAGATCTAGGTGGCCAGATCATGCGCTGGAATTGTCCGGAATGTTCTTCAAACCAATCGCGAACAGTTCTGGTCCGGTGACACGGCGCATTGTCATCCATAATAATCCCATCGTTGTTTGGGTACGTGAAGTCCATGAATGGCTGCAAGTGATCTGCAAGCAGCTGAACATAACCATTTCCAGTCAATGATCGGTTCAGCTGCACCAGAGGGCTGATTCCATGCCATGTAAAAACAGCCCTCACCATTATGCAGCCACCACCAGCTTGAACAGTGCCTTGCTGACAGTTTGGGTCCATGGCTTCGTGGGGTCTGCGCCACACTCGAACTCTACCATCAGCTCGTAACAACTAAAATCGTGACTCATCTGACCACGCCACGGTTTTCCACTGGTCTAGAGACCAGTTGATATTCTCACGAGCCCAGGAGAGTCGCTGCAGGCGATGTTGTGCTGTCAGTAAAGGCACTCGAGTCGGTCTTCTGCTATCATAGCCCAAGGAAGGCAAATTTCGCCGCACAGTCCTATCGGACACGTCCCTCGTACGTCCCACATTGATTCCTGCAGTTATTTGACGAAGTGTTGCGTATCTATTAACATTGCCATTCTACACAGACGTCGGCGGCCTCGGTCGTTAAGTGCAGGTGGTCGCCCACTGCGCTGTCCATGATGGGATGGGATGCCTGAAATTTCATACTCTCGGTACACTCTTGATACTGTGGATCTCGGAATGTTGAATTCACTAACGATATCCGCTTTGGAATGACCCATGCGTGTAGCTCCAACTAACATTCCACATTCAAAGTCTGTTAATTCTCGTTGTGCCGCCATAAATCACGAATAACCTGTTCACTTGAATAACTTGAACACAAATGAAAGCTCTGGAAAATGAACTGCGCATTTATACTTTTTCGCTGCGATACTACTGCCATCTGTATATTTGCATATTGCTATCCCATGGC
>JAOUZG010004146.1:2456946-2490895 GCA_026289955.1 Argiope argentata | reverse complement strand
ATAGGAATTGCTCATTTCAAGTTGCAAAATATAAGAAAATCCTAAATTCCTGCTACTTCCTATTATTTTATGTAACACCTCGAAATACAGGTTTTCCTAATACCCCATTATCTGAACATATTGAACGGTATTTAAACACGCCTAATTGGGAGATCACATGCTTGATGTATTCCTTATTCTGCTACTATACCGTTATCTTCGAAGATGAGATAACTGTGCGAGTGACAACAGTAGTTGTCTTAATCTCATTCAATCCAGACTAATATCTAGAATAGCATACCGAAACTAAAATAATAGATTCATTCTATCGAAAACAATATACAGGAGCTAAAGTTGCTGTCCTACTCTTTGCAATTCGATTTCGCCTTAAAAAACTTTCTGATATTTCAAAAATAGTACTTATAACAAGACTTAGCAATTTTTCATGCGGAAAATTTATAAATATCGTCACAATTAATAATAGTTAATTCTTTGATCATACATATGTTTTATTCATTGGTCATACATATGTTCCTTTGATCATATATATGTTTTATCTGTTCCTGTTTATAAACTTAAAATCCATAATTGGGAATTAAATAAATCGAGGTGTTCAGTTTAGAAAGCTTGATAAAAGTGACTTTTAAGCACTTCCGTATGAACCTCTCTAATATCTTTTAATTTTCTACAAAAAAGCGTCTACAAGAAAATAAAAATAATTAGATAGATAAAACTAATGAAATAACATACGCTTCATTAATAATTTTCATATAATACAGCTTTCTAACTCTCTATTGATTATTCTGAAGCACATTAATCTCAAATGCAAGACATATTTAACTTTAAAAAAGAGTAGAATATTGTATGGTTAGAAAGAATAGAAGAAAAAAATTGAACTTACATAGATCAATGATTTTTTAAACATTTTCTTTAGAGCCTTCTTTGTGAAATTTGATAAACAAAAAAATACAAATAATTTGAAATTCATATCTTTGGAAATTCTATCCGTATTTGATGATAAATATTTAAGAGTTTAATACTGATTTAACATTTAGTGGAGATAAATATTTAATACTCAGAATATACAATCCAAATATCTTCTCCGAAGAATGCAAATTAAGATTGCAAGTTCTATATTTTATTCACAGAAGTAAATGCTCCAATATCGATTTTAATGCAGGGTATCCCAAAAGGTCTTTATAAACGTCTCGGATGCATCAGGAAATCGCATATGTATAGTTTCTATTTCGTTCGTGATTCCTTCAGAACAGTATTTTTCAGTATGAAATTGAAATATACATTTAAAATGTATTTTAATAACTTTTCAAATGTACAGTTCATTAAATAAATAAACTTTAATAGAATTATCCTCCATGCCGGCGTTCTGGTGTAAGAATTGTGCGTCTAATTCGTGATCTGGACTTTCCGGTTTCGAGTCCTGGATCCGACAAGGTTGTTCTTTATCCTGTGTTCTATCTGTGAGATGTGTGAAAGAGCTTCTCTGTAAAAAAACGTCATATGACGTCTAACTCATATGAAGCGTCATCTCCATATGAGTTAAAAATCTGACTTCTGCCCTAGGGTACTCAGAGGGTCTTTACACTCAGAGGCTAACACGACACGACATCATCATCGGTCATATCCCACAGTACTGGTTTTATGCCTTCTAATTAAACATCATATTTCGCTTTATTGTAAATTTAATTTGTTATTCCTGTGTCATCATAGCAACAATAAGCAAAATATTTTTTATAACTCAATAATAGAAGAAAGGAGATGAAATATTAAAAATAGTATAAATCTCAATGT
Organism: Argiope argentata; assembly: GCA_026289955.1. Classification (NCBI taxonomy): domain Eukaryota; kingdom Metazoa; phylum Arthropoda; class Arachnida; order Araneae; family Araneidae; genus Argiope; species Argiope argentata. The sequence goes on along the minus strand of JAOUZG010004146.1, from coordinate 2,489,107 downwards.
AGCGGTAAAATGTAACGAAACTAACTTGGTTAAAACATTTTTTTTTTCAAATTCCAAAATTCAGATAAATTCATATGACAAATAAATCAATAAAATAAAAAATAACTTTTTTTAATTGAAAAGGTACAAAATTTGTTTTTGTGGATTAACAATATCAGAAGTTATCGCGCAAAAACCCCAAAATGTCGCTTAATTTTCTATAATTTTTTCAAAAATTCACACCGAAGACTTTATATTCTGTGAAGTATATTTATATCAAATTTGGTTGTTCTAGATTAAATAATACGTTTTGTGAAGAGTCACAACTCACACAAACTGTCATTGCATTCTTTGAAATATATTTATACCAATTTGTTAGTTCTGGATAAAATGGGTGGCCTGAAAGGAGTCAAAACTCACACATATATACATACTTTTCATAATTAGTATATTCACTAATAAAGAATATCCTATAAAGGCCTCTTTTTCCCATATAATAACGATTTGTTTCTCTATGTCAGGTTTATCTTCAAAGTAGGTAACATATCTTTGGTAACAGTCTGCATACGAAAGATACCTCACGTTATAATAATCTCCTTCATCTTCTCAAATCACATCAAATTTATAGCATGAAGCTCCTAACAGAGGAAGCAAAATTCGGTCGCTTGAACCCATTCTTTATCGTTTTTTATAACTTTCTTGCCAGAGATTAGCTAATCGGGAAAACCTGACCTGAAATAGTATGGAAGAAATTAGGTTTCTCCCTTTGAGGTTTCCACTGAGAAATAACGATCTCAGGTACTGATAATAAAAAGAATCGAACTCTGTATTCCGCGTCGTAAATCTGTGATAAAGAGAGAACCTAGAATAGTTGCAACAGCACCGAAATGTCTGTTTAATAGGGCTATAAACACTCAACCATCACGAAAGACTTGTTTTGCTAATCACATCTTTCAAGGACACAGAACTAGAAGGCATAAAAGAAACTAATGGTACACCAGCGGAGATAATTGGTCATTTCATTCTTTTGTGATTGATCTAAAATGATTGAGTCTAGGTTCGACGAGAAAAAGAAGACTGCTTTATAACTCATCAAATTATCTGCTTCGTCATTGGTTATTGCCACGAGTTCAGAATAGTTTAATATCATGTAGTTGCTTTCACTTACTCGAAGGGAAGATACCGTGATCATAAAAAAAATGAGGGCAAGAGTTTAATGTTTATCCTCCTTCCAGACCTCTTGAAATCTGAAAAACACAATGTAATTATGCGCATCTGTTCAGGAAATTATAAGTCAAAAATGCATTTTACTTGAAAGATGGACTTCAGTTTGTGCTCTTTAAATCAAAATAGTAAATTTTGTTCAGCTTTGTTCCCTCATGCTCTGAGTTTTAAGATCCCAGCTTCGAAAATCAATTCTACCAAAAACTCGACTTGTAAACAAGTTTGGTGTGTATTAAATTTGTTTGGAGCCAAGTGATCTACCACAGGTGGGGTGCAGAATATGGGAGAAGGGAGTCCTGGCTCAAGTGTCCTCCTCGTAATCTTCTTCCATCCCTAAATTTCCATCGTGATTCTTCTAAGTGGAACATAATTGTAATTAAACTAAATATATCTACTTGTGGACAAAATCCTTCTCAGCTGAGATTTGTTTTTCTATCTGCTTTGTAAGCAAGTAATGTTATAACTCAAAAATTCAACAATCTAAAAGGATGAAATTCAGTATATTGATTTCTAATCAGAATAGTAGGTTTGGGCCCAGAAAAGGAGATTGTCCCATAAGCTGTCATCCATTTACTCTAACTTACTGTGTCGCCACTTGTGGTAATATAAATATCATAGTTGTCATAAAATTATTCATATTATGTGAAGCCTATGAATTGACATATTTTTCGAAATAGATACGCGATCCCATTTGTCATTAGATGTTAATCATAAAACGCCTCTTTACTCAATCCCCATGATAAAGGATAATATTCTTACTATTTCAGGAAATTTCTCATCCTCATATATATACTGTCTCCCGTTAACGAACTATGGTGTATAATATTTTGGACCGAATCTATCATCTGAGTGGCTGTCTATCTGTTCATCTGTAAGTGTCTTAGTAAATCAATAATACAAAAATTATACATATTAAATACTACTTACTAAATGCGGATCAGTAATATGTTTTGAAACTAATTTATTGGAGATAGATATATAAAATAGCCTACTCAATTTCTTTCACTGAAGAAGCTAAGCGTAAACTGTACTAGCTTATGGAAGTGTAAGACAAGGCGAAACGAGAATAATCTCATAGTTTTGATGCTATTTCTTTGAAGGCATTGCACTCGGGTTCAAAATTACGAGGTCCGCCCCATAAAAGTCCTAGTGTTGCTTTAAAACGGGATGTTAATATAACTGAACTGAACTTAAAGGTATTGCGTTTGCTGAAAGGCATTGTTTGGCATGCTTCTTGATATTTTTTTACTATCGATGTGAAAACACTTTGTGTGACAACAAGAATTCCACAAGTATGCCACAAACATAAATCAATATATAATTGATGGTAGAAGAAGTTCCAAATATAAAGGAAGCAGGCACAAATGCAAAAAAGGGGGTAAACAAGAAAATATCCAAATACAAACAAAACCGAAGCAAAATCTCTAACATGCTAAAGAAAACTTACAGCAAATGATATTATACAATAAGAGGGGTATAACCAAATAAAAATAAAATATTCAATATACAAATGCTAAAGGTATGAAAGTAGTATGCAAAAATATGTAGGCAAATACACAGAAATAAACTAATTAATACGATAAAAAAAATTTCCCTTAATTATTTATTATTTAGCATTATACAAGGTATTCTATAAAGAAATATAGCTTTTAATTTAAATTGCTAACCTTCCAATTTAGCAAAACTGTTGAGTAGTGCTAATATAACGATTATCTTTAGATTTTTTTCAAGGATATCACTATTATCATTGATTGGTTTGAACTAGCGATGTTTTATTTTTGATGAGTTTTTTTTTAATGTGACAGTAAAGAAGTTACATAAAATTGACTAATTTCTTTACCGAAATGGAATCAGCTTAAAAATTTTAAATAATTGTGAAATCATAATTTCTATGTTAAAACATTTTTTCTTTTTCTAACCAAAAGATTTAACAAGTAAATTACTGATTCAAACTGTTTAAAATCAATTTGAAACCATAGATATTCGGTCAGAAATATTTACAAATTTTATAAAATATAATTTGTAAATTTACCTTTTCTGTAGTAATAAAATTCATTTAATTTTCATTGCTTTTTTAATTTTATGTCTTTTTCACTGTCTGAAATTACAACATTTTCTTTTATTCTTTATTTGTTTTGAATGAAAAATTCTAACTTTAAGATAATATTCTCTAGATGATTTATTATACTTAAGATAATATTCTCTAGATGATTTATATAATATTTATATTATTATTTATATGTTATAACTAACTTAAATATGTATTTTAATAGCACAAAAGCGAAATTATGGAGAAAAGTAAATTATCTTACGTATAATTATTTAAATCACTTTCATCGCGGGATTTAATTCATTCTATACTTTTTGTTTTGCTTATGAACAGAGTTTTATTTTAAACTTTAATGCATTACCTATGTCATTGCTTTCGTTATTTTTCTATTCGTTTCATTGTCTTTTCTCAAAATTAATATATTCATCTAAGAAAAAAACAAATTTCATATTTTAAAGCTGATTGACAAAACTAAATTAACTATTAATGTGATGCATGAACAATCCTGTCGCCGAAGGCATCTTATTTTAAATAGGTTGCTATTCGTTAAAATAAAAGAATGCTGTGGAAAAATTAAACGAACAGAGCCATTGATTTTCTTATCATTTTAAAATAAATAAGAAATGTCTCTGCATAATCTAAGCATCGTTTCCCAAGCACTGAGTGCTTTATCGATAAACTTTCTCCAAGTTGTGGTTACTTCTTTTCAAAATAGAGATATATTAAAAATATTGACTTTTATTTCCTAAAAAAACTCACGTCATTTGGGTCATTAAATTAAAGGGAAACATTAAAAATGGTGAACTCTTTTTGTTATTTCAACACCATGTTCACTTGTTAAACAAGACATTTAAAAAAATGCAAGCCTTAAATTACTGATATTGTAGGAACTCCACTAGTAAACAAAGTTTTTCAAAAAGGCACTAAACATTTCAAATTTTTTCAGATAGTCACCCGAAGTATTTATCATATCTGTCCCTCTTATAAAATTAATAATCTAGAAGCTTCATGGTTTTTCGTCAACAAAACGAATTTCAGTTACTTTTGTATTATTGTAGCCATTGTGACTGTTAATTATGTATACAACTGGATATTTTCTTGAAACATAAACTCAACCATTCGATGATGAAACAAAATAGCAAAACAAACTGTGAAAATTTTGATTATTAACGAAAATTTTTTTTTATTTAAGTACATGACACTATCTCCATGTCAAAAAGTCAAAAATTAGGTAATTTTCAATTTTTCTAACTAGTATTATTCAAATTCCCTCAAGAAGCTTTGCATAACCGGTAAAATAACGACGTAAATTTTGAAGGAGAAATGCTAAGCTTTAATCAAATTTCATTTGGATGTCAAAAAAAAAAAAGAATAATGCTGTTATTATAAAATTCCAAATCGCTAAACGCTCATAGTAACTAATTAATCTCTTAAACTTTTACTGTAAAATCCCAATTTCCTTGGTCCATCAATAGCATGCAAAAACAATTAGCAAACCGCTAAAAATGAATGATGAAAAAAAAGAATATACTGAAAATGAAACTCATAAATTCTTTAAATCTCATCGCAAGTTCCTCAGATTATTGCATTTTCGACAGAATGAAATGTTACTTTTTTATCCGATATCATTTTCTATTATTTATATTGTTCTTCGTAATTTTTTTATTATATTTGTAAGCAAGTAATATGCATATTGCTTTTGAGAAACATTGTCAACGATACAGTTTTATTGCTTAGACACCTTTCATATACCTTGTTAAAATACTACAAATATTTTTTAAGTACTTATGTAACCAGGTGAATCTATAAGCATAAAAATAAGAGTAAATAATATCAGAACTTTGAAATGAACTCCTAAACTCTTTAAAATTCTGCATTGATTTAAGATTTCCAAGCCTTCGTATTATACCGAGACTATTGAAATCCCGTGATCCGTTTTATTAAATGCAAAAGGAAAATTTCTATTTCCTTTTTCATATACACAAAATTCTTAGTATAAATTCGAATGCAAAAACGATACAGCAGAAGATTCATTTTAAAAAACAGTATTAAAATATCCTAGTTTATTTAAAATCTTCAATAATATTGATATTCATTTTATTTTTTGTTGCATTTAAGTAAACCAAGAAAGCTCAAAGATTCTGAACAGTTTTATTCTTTAAATGTGAACACTTAAGGTTATGAATTTATAAAATCCCTGAATAATATATTATAAATTCATTGCTTGCCTCAATTTGCCGTTGGACTTATTTTTAGTTGTTGTGTACTCCAAACTTGCAAATTTTTAATTTTAATTTTTTCAATTTAATTTAATTTTTAATTTTACCGATTGCATCCGTATAGCAATAAAAGCATAATTAAAAAGAAACTACTTTTGTAGAATAGAACTTTAGTGTCTTTGTTTCAGTAAGAGTTGACGCGAAATTTATTCTTTGACATTTTGCGACAAATTTTCTTTAAAATTAAAGTAAATGGACTTTCAAGAACAGTCGCAACGATTAAATTTCATTCATTTCCCATCTATTGATCAACATGCTTTTTATACATTAATGTTTTTTTTTAAATTATGTGCAGTTCATGAACATGGAAATTTATTTTTCAAGTTTTACCGACGGAATCTTCATAGCTTTGTACGGATCATTGCAAAAAAGAAAAAAAAAACAGAATTCACCTGTTTTTTTCCGTTAAGAGATGAAATGAAATATTTGGCTGATATTTCCAATGTATTTCACTCAATATCCACAATATCCAGGTATCCTGAAAGTTCGGCTCCTTTATCTGTTAGCATTAAAACAAATATCATTGCGTAGAAATGTTAACAGCATTTTTTAGATGCGTATGGAACATACAGTTGCTTTTAAGATACGTTTTAATTTGTGTGGAGTGATTTAGAATTTAGAAGGATTTACAGAGTAAAAATTTTTATTGAGACATTTATTCTAAAAGAAAATATTTAAAAAAATGAAAATTTTTACAAAATGATTCAATAGTTTTGTAAAGTGATGTATGAAAACTATAATTATTAACTAAAAAATTCATTAATATTTCATTTAGTGTAGTTAGTCTCACATTAATTTGTTCTAATATAATATATTCGATGTACATTTAAATTTGTACTTCATGCCGTAAGTTTAGATTTAATCATATTTTGGTATAAAAATATTGATTTGTTTTTAAATGTAGGTCATTTTACAGATTTTATTCGAACGAAATCTAAATGAGTAAATATAAGAAAATTTAAAAAAAACATAAAAGCATAAAAATCTTTTAGAACGCATTCTTGATTATAAGACCCTCATGATGATAACAAAAATATAAAAATAATTATTGTACATTCTTATATTAATAGAATACTTTTTATATTAGGAATTTTACTATACAAGAAAGTATCTTTCTTTCATTTTAGAAATCTGATAAATAGAGTTTGTCAGATTCTCGTTTTATTTTAAAGTAAACTTATATTTAAAGTGCAATTAAATTTTCTATTGTTTTCTTTAAAATGTGTTTCTATTAACATGAGTTCTTCATTAACCCTCAATATACATTATAATCATAGATTTAATAAAGAAATTCATTGGAAAATAAAATTCGGCTTAATATTTGAAATTTCCTAACTTTTAATGAGAATATTAATTCTTAAAATTCCATTTTAATAACAAAAACAACTGGAGTAAGTATTTCATCACATAGCTATTATCAAAAATGTATAAGTTATTATACTTTAGCTACATACATTTTATATGATAAATATAAAATACAAATATCATAATTAAATACAATATATCTTAATTTTTCTTTTAATAAAAAAATCTCTAAATCCTATTTTAAACAAAAATCATGACATTAAAAATGAACTATTTTTCAATTTTTGCATGATACAAAATTCAACTGAGCTCAATATTGCTATTAATGATATTTGATTTTTAACATTATAAATTTAATTAATACTTTCTTTGTTAAAGTAAAGGTAAATAAAATATTTCATATATTTTTAATTAGAAATTTGAACAGAAACTGCGTAGAATATTTAAATCCTATTTATATTTATTCCTTCACTCAACAATAGATGGCGCTGTCATCTATGAACTCCTGAAAAATGTATTTTAATGACACGAGTTTGTCAACTTCCACAAGTTTAAATGGCCGTAGTATTCGAACTTAAGATTCATGGGAAATGAAGCAAGAATTTTTTTCTTTTGTTTTGAGGAAAATATCATCGTAGTATATCATAACGATTTGATTAAACCAGAATGTAAAAATGTTTAGAATTTCAGTTTAGACTTACTTTTATAACGATGCAAATGAAATAACATAATTTTAATTTAGTAAACAATATAGACATATGTATTTATCAATTAAGTGATAATACTGCTCCAAGTGATATTTTAACGATTTATAAAATACAGTTATTATCTATTTTTCAATAATTTCAATTCAATTATTAACAAACTGATAATTCTTTATTATCCTTTGAACAGATTCAAATTCAAATATTATTAATAAGAACTTAAATGAAATAATTTTCTTCCAAATTAAATCAGAGCAAGCAACAAAAAAAAACATGAATAATTATTTTTTTTTAAAAAATGAATTAATAATTTGATTTCGATGCTTTCTGTTGAATTCAAGAATTTATGTTTTGTTAAGTAGATCTCCTTTAAATTCAAAATGTTAAGTAACACTTTTTCATTCACATCTAAAACTTTAATTTTTCAGTAAAATGCCACAATTTGTCTTTATCTAATATTTAATACAAACTTGATATCAATTCTTTGCTTTCCGTCTCCGAATATATCTTTTTTTTAAGAATAATAGATTATTGCATTAAGCATTTATAAATAGGTGAATCAAATACTGAAAAATAGTTTAGACTTTTCTTACTTTAGCTGATGAAACAAAGGCTACCGATTTCTATCATACTTTATTATTCAAAGGAAATCCTTCCAACCAAGCAGATGACCAACTTGTTATGTGTGTACAGGCAGCTTCGTGTATTAATACAAATACTAAGGATCAGTAACAACATAGCCATCATTGAACCATGAGATTAGCACTCCTACAGGAGGTATGTTTCGCCATCGAGATGTATTTAACACAATCATACCACCAACATTGTGCTGTATAGGGAAGTGAGTATCTGGAATTACGATCAGAACAATATGAGACGTAAACTATTCCGTTGAAAAATTAATTATCTTTATATGAGATTTAGTAAGAACGCCCACGGAAAGATATTGGTTCACAATCAGAAGATTGCAATTTTAGGTATTTACATATTATACCGTCTACGCCAACGGTTTAGTAACTCACTGGCGACATATTTAAATTTGGCGATAAAGATCAACAAATTACACAATTGCCGGATTTCCATAATTGGTGGTTTAGCAACTCAACGGCGACGACTTCAAATTTGGCGATAAAGTTGGACGGTCTAATAAGTAAGTACCCAATTTTAGATGGTAATCATTTTTCATGCAAGTAAAAAGATGCGAAACATATCCGAACTTTATTAAGATTCATTTTTTGTATTCTTTAACCCTTTGGGGTCCGATGTCGAGTGTGACTCAACATTCAAGACTGTGCATCATTTTGACGTTTTATTTATTTATTTTTCAAATTTAATTGTTAAAAACGCTTACATAATGGTTAAGAGAAGTAGATTAATTTTTAAAAGAAATTCGACTTAAAAGAATTATATATATTTATTTTTCATAGCAATAACAAGTCTTTGCATTAGGCGATTAATTTTGCATCTAATTATTTTTCGGACTGCAAAGGGTTAAAGGTCTATGGAGATAGCTAAAAAGACAAGGAACTATTGGTAACTTATTAAGAAAGCGAACGTAAATATATCTCATAGATTTGAGGCCACGACTAAAAGGAAGTTTAAATATTTTAATTTATTTCATAATTTTTAATTAAACAAAAATTTATTAAATTTTTAGAAATTACAATATTTTTTTCTATTTCCTTCAAAGCCAAAACATAACGAAAAATCATTTGTAAAAAATTAGAATTTGGATACAGAAATTCTAATTTTTTATTATTCTTTGTACAGCTGGGTGTATTATATACCTCATTTATAGTGCCCTAGTGATTTAGTTCTAAGATGTCGGCTTCGGGGCTATGGATATCACACTCAAAACTTTAATTTACTGAAACTAAAAAACCTGAGCCTGGTAAGGGTTAGATCCGATGTCGTGAACCGGATGCCTTTTCGTTGATATAATGCGGAAATTCGGAGAAGAATGCCGGTATATGTTACGTCCTTGTCATCTAATTAGGATTCATGACAGAGATGTTTGTTCTAAAAGAGGCCTTATGCTGCTTTTAAGTGAAAGATTAATTAAATAAACTAAATCTAAGTAATATAAATGTTTTAAAGGCTTTATTTATAGCTTAAGGAACGATTAAGTGATTCTCTTTTGTTTCCATTTTTGGGTACCCAAAATAAGTGAAGAAGTTTAATCCATTATTCATATCCTTCTATATTGTTAATTAACGAAATGATACTTAGATAAATCTAGACTAATATTTCCCTGTTCTAAATCTACATCGTTTGTGCGAAAACTAATCAACTAAAAGCATTTTATCTTCGAGAGAGATGTTCACTCTGTCCCTTCACTTAATTACGAGTTTTTAAATATTACGCAAAGTGAAAAATTAGTGCAAAAAAGCTAGGTCAGTTATTAATTTTCTTTTCATCGTATCGTTGAATTTATTATTTTTTATGAAAGATAAGGCACGCTTTAGCTTGTGGATTGAATAGAGCCTTTTTAATGAATACCAACTTAACTTGAATGAAAATTTTCAAGCTCTAGATAAATAGAATTCGCTGTCATAATTTATGAGCTTACTCTCTTATCTTTAAAGTAAAATTTCCTTTTCAGAGTTTAAATAGATACACTAGAGGAGAAGAAAAATAAATAAAAGATAACCATAAAAGATATAATTTTTTTTCATTTCTGGATTAAAAATATTCGCTAGACCTTAATGATGCACCAATAAATATTATCAAACTATATATGAATTTTATAAGAGACCACAACTAAGCGACTTGACTACTATAAATTTTCACAAAATGCTATCATAGTTTCTTGCATCAATTCTATGACATAGGATTTTCCAAAATATATAGATGCGATGAGAAATGTTAGCCTTTTAAACTTTTTAAAAATAAATTGTGCTATCGAAAAGTTCAAATTTAATTTGTGTTTTGGTTGAAGAATGAATTCTAATGTTTGCAACATATTATATTCCTACAACAGTAAAAATATAAAGTATTCCGCCAATCTTTTGTGCGACGTTCAAGGAACTTTTTTAAAACAACGTATGATCAAATGTTTCTTGATGTTGCCTAATTAACAACATCATTGATGATGGTACTTTCCTCCTACTTGAAGAGTCTGCACATGGATTAAATTTACCTAAGCACTTTTATGGAGATGACAGTATCCGTTCGATTCTATGCGATAACAAGTCATTCAGTTTACTGTATGACGAAGCTGATTAAGTAATTATGGTTTGTAGTGCAATTATCTTGTACAGTCAAAAAGTTCTAGTTTAATTCTTTTTAGTTAAAACACTAATTCTAATTGTCGAAATGTATCATATTATTTTTACCGTTAAAACTCTAACAACAACAAGTAATTAAACGACGAAGATCACACGTTAATGGGCACATTATTATTTGTCAATGACATGCAGTTTATAACGCTCACATATTTATTACATCTAAAATTAGTTAGTACATTTATTATACTAGAAAAGCAGGTTTCGTGTGAAAACTCCCGCTGGTGTCCGTTTTAAATAGAATAATACTATAATAGAATAAGTTTATATCGAATAAGCTCGATTGCCTCTTGAACATGGTTTCACCATTTTCCCTCCTGATCACTAAAAATACATACAAGTTTGAATAGCTATAGAAAAGTGGTCAATAAAACCATGCTCTAAACATCTGCTTTTCAGTACTTTTATAGTACAAAGAAGAATTATTGTATCTTTTGCAAACAGCATCTGGACATGTCAGAATCCCATGTCCTTTTCATAAAAGTTTACATCTTCTAAATTTGTTCTCCACTTTCTTTCAGAATACTTTCCCTGCTGTTTGGAATAAAACAAATAATCACACGTATACCCCTGCCTTTTCAAAAGGCCACGACTGATTTATCGTAACGCAATACCTAGCAACATGGACGCTGAGAATTTTGCAAAATAGACTCCATTACCAGGATCTAATGCACTGAGCTCTTACAAGAAAGCACTCTCTTTCGAGAAGGGTGTTGCAATGTAGAATATTTTGCAAGATTCCACTATACGATCACTGAAAAGTGAAGTTTGTTTTTCTATAAATTTTAGGATATTTTTATTGCTTTCATGGTTTCTAAACAGAGTATATTTTCAAAACACGTTTCTTTTAAAAACGTTTTCAGTTTACTTTAGCAAGGGAGACTGCCTCAATTTATTAAAATATCCGACATTATGAAAGGTATGAAATTCTTTCTTATATACTAAAAGTGTTTTGCGAGTCTAGTCAGAATGAAATATGTATCTTTCATGATGTAAATTTATTATCTACACAAGAATCAGTTCATGTACTCAAAAATGATTTGAAATTAAAGTCCCGCGCACATAAATCTAACAACTTTATCCAAATGTGTTCATGAAAAACTCCAATGTGTGTAAATCTGAATTACAGGTAATTTTCCCCATTTTCTTCCGTTTTAATAGAGATTTAAATTCATTTGATATTTAAGTTATCAATCAATTTCTTGTAAATAGAGCTTTCTGTGCTATCAACAGCGAAACAGTCTGTTTTGGATAATTGTTGACATTTTGATTCAATTACGAGCTTCTAAGACTATTGAATTATTCAAAGGTTCGACATATTTTTTTCCACATGTTAACTGCCACGGATGACCTGACGTTGGTTTAAAAGTATGTGATAATTCGACTCTCAAGTTTTATCCAATAAAAGGATTTAAGTGATTTCAAGAATCATTCTTTGATGCGCCACAATGTTTTGTTTCATTTATTTACTTATACACTCTTAGGCCTGGTGGTAAGGTCTCGGTTTCGGATCCTGCTCCAGGTTCAGAAGTCAATTCCTCTAAATCACAGGTATCTAAGCTAATTTGCTGCATATTAGGTCTGTCAGAAACATATACTCTCCCCTAGCCTGTGTAGGACGGAGTCTTTGAGGAAGGGACGCCCTCTCGAATGTCGTTCTCGTCATCTGACAGCAGTTAAAAAATTATGAGTACCTTCCAAAAATAGCCTTATTTTTGTTTCATAATGGTATATTAATATAACTAAATAAAACAAAACATCCATTCATTTGGTTTTATTTGGTGCGAAATAAATGTTCGCTTATATATATTCTAGAACTATTCATCTCCATTTAGACATAGGAAACAAATTACGAACATTCACCACATAAATCAATATCTTATACAAAACTTATTTTCAAGCTGACTTTATTCTGGTTTATAATATACTTCTTAAAACAAATAGTGTATCAAATCAACATTTCAACTTGAATTTATTATAAACGTTCAATGATAAGAATTTTGATAAATCGGCCGATTCTATTTCTTTTGGGCTTTATAGCAAAACGATTCACTTCAAATAATCAGAAATATCTGTTAAAAGAAAATTATTATGCCTTCATTTCGACGGTACTCCAAACGGATGCGAAAACACAATTTTTGGAGAAAAGTGACTTACAACAAATTGCAATCTGAGCCGATAAATAATCTATTAAACTTGTATATTTCAAACCAATTTTTTTTATTATTCAAAAAACTATTATAGCAAATTGATGCCATTCGAAAACAATCGACGATTTCCGAACTGACTAAGCCATTGATAAGTTTTTGTTTGTTCTTGTAAGTTATTGCAATATTAAGAAAGTATGATTCCTTACAGATAAGAAATTTTTTTAAAAAATGAAATCATTATGAACATTTTAATGCGGAACAACGAATTTTAATTTAATGCGTATTGAAAGTGAAATTTATTTTCCAAGCAAATTTATTGAGGAATTCAATTCAAGAAAATTACTGACAAAAAATAGCACTAATTATATTGTCTAAGAATTCTCTTTCAGCATTGCTGAGAATTTAAAGCTTAGAATCAAGAAATAGAAAGGCCTTTTGTCTTAATAAACACCCGAATTTAGCTCGAGCCAAAATTCAAAAACTCTTGTTTTGAGGAAGAAATCTCTATTGTTATCTGTTAACAAATATTTTGTTATTGTGATGCCTTCATTTTAAACACTAGTTATTCTGAATTATTTTGCAGAAAATAACTCAGCTATCATAGATAATTTTCTCTTTCAACTTTGTAACTGTTCTTTTATAAAATCACAGCTTTTTTTGTTTAACCATTATCACTTTGTTCGGCATTGCCATTTTTACATAAATTTCAAAAATGAAGCATAGTTTAAAATGATTGTATCATATTACGTTTAGTAATCCATTAAATTGACTAATATTCTAAGTGACATTTTAGGTGATTAAATTCTGGTTATTTCCTGTACTACATAGACTGATTGCATTATCCAATATTAATCACTTTTCGGAAATTAACTAGCAAATAGTTACGGACAAAAGAAATACCATTTCATGTAATTTCATTCAACAAATTAAGGAATGTGTTTAACAAAATTACTAAAGCAATCTCAAAAGTCAATGCAACTTATTTTAACATTTCAAAAACCGAGCAACACATTCAGTTGAAGCTTTCGATTTTAAGCTTATTTTCCTGCCATTTTGTTGGTAAAACACACATATATATTTCTATGATAAATGCTCTAAAATCGAGGTCTAAACGGTGATAGATCTATTTACATTTTAAATGAAAACTATGATAAATACGACCTAAAGATGATAGATGTGTTTGCTTATATCTATTTTAACGCTTTAATATAATAATAAAAATGTATATAATGATATTATTTATTTTCTAACCTTTTCACAATGATAAGCGTATATATATTTTCCATAGCATTTTGCTTTATTTTATTCTTTTCAGACAGTAAACTACAGAAAATAAATCTAGTTACCCTAAACTAATTATGTGTTTTTATTCAGAGTAAGTATCTCGTTATACTAGGTTTTCGAATACCACCAGATAAAATATGGAAAACAAGAATCCTTTTATATGAGAATATAAAAGTTGTCGAAAGAGGTTGTAGTACATACCATGTAGTATTTGAGAATACAGTTACAATTTTTTAAACTTAAGAGTAAAACACGTTTTTTACTCATTTTATTCTCATTTTTAATCATGGCAAAATTTCAAACATTCTTTCAAAAGAAAATAGGACTGTTATAGTAAAATTCAAATATGATAAAAACTTATGCAATTTTTTATGTGACTCATTTCTTATAATAAGGGATATTTTCTAAACATAATTACAATAAAAATAATTAGAAATGTTTGAAATGTTTTGTTTAAAACATCGTACCTCCTTTCCGCTAAAACCCCAAAAATATTATTATAGACTATGTTCATTTTAAAATTCAGTAAAATTTAAAATTTTTGCCTGACTAAAATATAATTAAATTTTAATAATTTCCATGGTAACCAAATGGCAGTAATTATCACCGAAGATTCATGAAATGCCTTCTCTCGTTGCGAAGTCACTTTAAATTTGTCATCTTCCCAATGCTGTAATATGGAAGTTTGGAGAGGAGTGACAGATCAGACGTCATCCTCGTCATCTGACTTTGTTCAAAGTTACAAAATACATCTCAAATTATCTTTAATGTTGCTTTGAAAACAGGACTTTAATAAAACTGAATGGAAAGTTCCGAAGTATGGATTAAATGTAAAAATACACTGTAGCATTTTGATAAATACTTTCAATAACGAATGGTTGGCAGGACATATTTTATTTGTAGGTAAACACGTTTGTTGAATAAAACATAACATCTCCCCACCATTCGTGCACTCATGAAGGAGTATTTTCCCTCTATACTTGATCCTGGATTCGATTCAATTCATATGAAATTTAGCAATTTTTCTCTCTCAAATATAGAGCACGGCTATTTCAAAAAATTGTAAAAAGCAAAATCGGTCTTTCTGTATTATGATTTTAAAAAAAATCCAAATTTAACACAGTCGCCGCTCAGCCATGGAACTTCGTTTATGCTAATGTTAAAAGATGAGATTTACAAAGCATGCTTTCTTATTCACGGCTCACTTTGATTCAAAAAGCTTTTCCGCCTATAAACCAGTTTTCCAAGATAGCAGCCGCTGAAAGGAAAATATTTTCTAGGGATTTTCTGCAGAAAGGACTAAATGTCATGAGGAAATTCCTGGGAAAATATTCTGCTTCGTGTTTTCAAATGCATTCCTTCCTGGAAGATATAAATAAAAAGAATCACTGCAGGATTCTTTGCATAGAAATTCTAGAAATACGTCTTTTAGCGGAATGCGCAGAAAATCATATAAAACTAAATTCTACATTCTAAATTCGGTGAAATATTTTCTCTTAATGAATCCAGTAGAGGGGTTGGATTTATTTTCTAATTCATAACATTAATACCATTTAATAAGTTTATAAATATTCTAAATTTCATTTATTTCTGCATAATTGCAAAATATATCTAAATAACTTAATTTACACATATGAGTATTGTTAATCTAAAAATAGAATGAGTATCGAAAGGAAACACGCTTTGAACGATGGAAACTAAACAGAACAAAAAAAATCTGAGACATTTTTTTTTTTGTAATTTACAAGAAACACCTAAAAAAAGCATGAATTCTTACTGAAATAGTTCCCGAAAATTGTGCAAAATT
Organism: Argiope argentata; assembly: GCA_026289955.1. Lineage (NCBI taxonomy): Eukaryota > Metazoa > Arthropoda > Arachnida > Araneae > Araneidae > Argiope > Argiope argentata. The sequence goes on along the minus strand of JAOUZG010004146.1, from coordinate 2,473,041 downwards.
ATCAATAGCTGCATTTACTGTTATACAAACCATTTGCGGCGATAACAAACGGCTCTAGTTTCTTTGTAAATAAATAGTGCAATTAAAAATTTAAGGGTAGAAAGTTAAACAGAAGCTTTCTTTGAGTATGTTTTAATTACTCTAAGAAACTTTGGTTTGCGCAGACAACATCCATTTCATGCCATACATTGTGAAGTATACTCACAATCATTAATATGCTTCCAAAAACCACACTTTGTGCACTATATGCACTGAAATTGTTCCATTTTATTTCATTTCTTAAGGATATCGGTCGTATACTCAGTTTTAACATTTCCTATAGGAGCCGCATGTATGCATAAAGAATTCTTTACATAATAGGGAAAGTAATAACGAATTGCTTATACTAGTGAATTGCTTATTGTGAATTGTTCATACTAGTGAATTGCTTATTGTGAATTGTTCATACTAGTGAATTGCTTATTGTGAATTGTTCATACTAGTGAATTGCTTATTGTGAATTGCTCATACTAGTGAATTGATAATTGCGAATCGCTCATACTGAATTAATGATTGAGAATCGCTCATTGTTTAACTTTAATTGTAGTTCACATATTTAAGATTCATTCGATTTGAATAATGGGAAACACTTTATGCTTATTTTCACTTTATTTTCATATTCTTCCCTTTTATCAGTAATTCCAAAAAAATAATTGCCATTTGTTATGGTGCCAATTATGTTGAATTAAACCGTACTATATATACAAATTATACTTATTGAAACTTACATAGGTTGATAAAACGATGTTCTCAAAATGTGTTCATATTCGTAAAATTATTTTACTGTATTATTGATATGATTCAATTCTCTTCTCGATCAGATCTAGTTTTTAAACCAGCATGAATAGTCTAACTGGAATTTTCGATATGAGCTCTAGCAGATGTACTTATGTATTATTAATCAACAGTCATTGGCGAACAAAAGTGACAAAAGGGCCTATTAACATTCGATCTTTGGCGATTAATAGCTAGTATGCAGTTAATGTATAAATATTCGAAACTCGAATAAAGGTTTCAGGCATCTTTTTTTCAAATATAATGAAATCAAAATTTGACATAGAACTACAATTAAAGTAAAAAAAGTACGGAAAAAATTTCATATATTTAAGTCATTGCATTTTTGAGAGATTGTGTTAACATTCATATGAAAGTACAGACTAACAGATGGTCAAATCATCAGAAAATGTGGTTCAAAATTTGATAAGAATTAACTCTTTATATGCTGAAATCGAATTCAAAATTCTTTAACTACGTTGTCCCATTTTTTAAAATTATTTCGTTTATATGCTTGTGAAAATACAGAACTATAGGTGGTTATTCCTTTAACAGATTTGATTCTAAATTTGATATATTTCCGCATTTTTAATGTTATTTCTGTGTAATAAATTTTATTTATCTAACTTCCTTCGTTTTCTAATTATCGCATTAATTGTTATTCGAACAGCCGGGCAGAACGGACTTCATCTGCATGAATTTCGTTTAGAATTTGACAGGACTTTACAAATCTGTTGTCAAATTCATAGTAGATAGACAGATCAATATAATCAACAAATCAATATAACAATATAATCTCCAAAAAGGGAGATCTGAAAAATGAAGATTCGCTGAACTTTCTCTATGCATACATCGCATGTGTCAAAATAAAAACGAAGGAATTTAGTATTTAAAATCTGAAATAAGCATCAGTTATATAATCAATCAATCAATCAATAACATTCAGCAGGAATTCAATGGATATCAATCTGTAAACTTTTTTTCTGTTGAAGGAAAAACATCAAAGCCAAAACTTTTTATTCGTTATTATTGAATGCAACTTCTGCCGTTTTAGTGAAGCGACAAAACTCTTCCTAAAATTATTCCTAGGACTGATATTCCTCGAAGACAATTTCATATTGTTTGGTGGCTCTTTCTACCTTAATTATTAAATTCAAGAGGGTAACAAGATTATTTGATAAAACTTCATTAATACTCCAACAACATTTGAAAAAAAAACCTTGAAATCACCACAAATTGTCTATAATTGGTCAAGTAATATGGTTTCTCTTGTAACTTCCAAATATTTTCGTTCGTGTCTTTACGGTGGATGGAAAGAACGACCGATATTAATGCCGTCACGCAACATTACTGTCAGGCAGCCATTATTAAATATATTATTGGGGTACATTTTAGAGATTCTGTTAGAGCATGCAAACTGTAATAAGTTAGTGATTTTTTAAAAATTTTATTATAAAGTAAAATGAAATTCATGTCTGTAATCCACTTATTTTGAATATTTTGAGCCAGATGGTATGTATGCCAGAACATGTACGGACATAGATCTGGAAAGGTTTTAAACACTAAAAGTGATATAATCAATTTATACTCATGAGTTATCACAAAATATGTTTCAAAATTTTATTTATACTACTATAAATTATGTTTCAGGGGGATACAGTGGCGAGCAAAATGAATGGCGCCTAATACATCATATGACGTTATTGCTCCTATTCATCATGAGTATCTCAAAGGCGTTCATGATGCTATACTTTGACTCCTCATTGTATTTAGCTTTCAAAATAGCCAAAAAAGGATTTATATTTTGTTTTTATGGACCCATATGTTTGGCTCCCATGGTATCTGTACCCCTCCCCTTGCTGTCCGATCATTTGATCGCAGGTAGATGACGTCAAAGTACCGCATAAAATGTAAGTAGATATTTTTTAATGGCATACTCTATTACATTTTCTATGAGGTTGTCATTTAAGTGAGTCGATTATATTCTGTATTTGAATGAAACTTGGCAATGATGATTTATTGTTTAAATGTATTAAAATAAGGAATGATACCATGAAAATGACTTGTAAACTAAGAAGTTTGATAGAGATTGTGATTACACAAAATAAATATAACCGTCTGGTAAATTTGCTTTTATTTTGCTCATTCAAAGAAGCCATATAAATGTCAGTCTCTAAAACGGATATTTACCATTTAAATAAGCGCAAAAGAATGGATTTAAAAAATAAAAAAAATTATTATCGATTTAAAGAATGCATTTAAGTTGATTTAAACGGCAAAAAAAATAACAGCATTTTGCTAAATAATAAACTGGAAGATTTCAAATAACTATGTTGTTGTTTTTTTATCACTAGCATGTTTTTTTTTATTTAAAGTTGTATATTTAGTTAAAAAAACGATACCAAAATAAATTTTAAGAAACAAAAATTCTGATGAAAACAATTGTTATAAATAAAAACACATACAAATATTGCTATTTTCTCTGCTACTGGAGCATTGAATATACTGTGATCATAAATCAGTGAAATTATTAGGTGGCTTCGATTAGAGCTTCATATTTGTTATAATATTTGAAAGTTGTTTAAAATAGTTGTTATTTTCTTTCTACATGCTAATAAGTTGAATTAAAGCTATACGAAGAAATAACTTTCAATTAAAATCTCTGAACAAAACCAACTGCTGATTTAGAAGTAAAGGAATATTAAAAGAATTACTATTATTAACAAAACTCAATGTTTAAGAAAAGGGGAAATTTTTGTTGAAACCATTAATTCCAAAATCAAAAATTTAATCTAGAGGCATTAAGAATAAAAAATCTATCACTCCCAAAGTTTGTCAGTAAATAATAAGATATTTAATGTTTCTTTTGTCTTTTCTTATAATTTTTTCAATTAATGTTCAAAATCTTATGTTGACAAAGATATAAATTAATATAGTTACAAGTTGCCATTGCTCAAATATTGACTCCACATTTTTATTGCGATATTGACACAATTTAAAATAAATTATAACTTCAAATAAAAATGGCGTAAAATATAAAAGAGGTCTAAGTTAAAGAAAAAAGGAGCATTAATCCATATAACCCAAACCAATATTTGAGAGCAATTAAAAGATAATGATGTAATAATAAACTGCTTGCTAATTAATTAATTAATTTTTATACATTTTATTTATGCATACCATACCATTAATTTTTATACATTTTAATTAGGAGATTCTTATTGAATCGGATTAAATATTTTCTCGGCATTTTGTTTAAAGAAAGAACTAAAGATTTGTTGTAAAAGCTCACAAAAAAAGCGTAGCAAAATGAGTAATGCTAAAGAAGGATTATTTTTCACATTGTAAAATTTATATAAGTAAATATTTGGAAATAAAAAAAAACATTAGAAACTTAAAAATATTTTGAGAAGAAAAGAAACATTTTTGGTAATGATCTCTGGATTTTCCTCTCTCTCTCTCTTTTGTATCGTAGTTTGTTTGTTTTTCCCGTTTCGTGTGGGCAGGACATAAAGCTTTCTTTTCAGCAACCTTGGTAATATATCAAAGGGGTCAAAAAATGATAAAGATTAGAATAAAAACATTTGAACACTTTCCAGTCGAATTATAATAAATATTATCTTTCAATATCAATATTATAAGAAAGATAACTCTTTTTCATTTTAAAGGATTCGAAAATAATTTTAGTAAGCTAAAACTTTCAGAAGTTATTAGTTAAAAAGTAATGGAAAATCTAAATTATTATATTTTACTAGTTGATATACCCAATGTTTTTAATAATTTAAGTACTTTCCCGCATTATATTTTAATGTAAACATAATTATAAATAAATTAATAGAAAAGGCTCTATGATTTTACTACACCCTACAACTTGATTGACTACTTCGGGGCTTTATCACTTTTAATTATATGAAAATGAATGCTATAACAATTATTTCTTTCAGATCTTTCAAAAACATTTAAAGAATTGCTTTAAATCAACAAAATTGTTGTTGTTGTCATTAATGGCACTTACCATGGACAAGCCCTCTGATACATCAGCGGATTTAAGCCAAAATAAGCGTCTCTTGTTTCAAGTGGCGCCAAATAGGTCCAAGAGTATGACTTTATCTACAAACTCATCACATTCGTTTGCAAGCCCCTTTTTAAAGGGAGGTACATTTACACGAATCACAGATAGAACAACCATGCCCTCACCGGAACTCGACCCCGGGACGCCCAGATCACCAGGAAGACGCGCTACCTCTGTGCTAAGACGCTGGCACAAAATTCCAAAGCATTTGAAACAAAAAATAGTAAATAGAAAAAAAGTAAAAAAGTAAAAAATTAATATATTATTATAAATAAAAAACATACAAATATTGCTATTTTCTCTCCTACTGGAGCATTGTATATCCTGTTATCATAAGTCAATAATGCAAAAGATTATTTCAAAAAATAGTAAATGATTGAAGTTTTATTGTTTTTGTTTTTCAAAATTGTCTTCATTATGTTTTAAAATAATTAATAACAGCTAAAGACAAAATTAGGTAGAAAGATATTTTATGTCCCTGAAATAGAAAAATTTTGAATTTCAAAATAATATTAAAATATTTATTGTAAAATAATTTGTCCAGAAAATGCGGCAAAAAAAGTCAACCTTTCAATTAATTTCTAATTTATTGAATATACAATTAAATTTCTCATTTTGAAAAGTTGCCACTCATTTGGGGGGGATGTGAAGCAAGTACACATACATATATATCCGATTTTTATTTATATTAAATTTAACAAGAGGTGCGCGTTCCTATCTTACAGGCAAATAAGCAGGTAAAAGGCAATAAACATATAAACAGGCAAATAAGCAGTTTTTTCCTCTTGATATCTATTGCGGGAATTCTTTGTTGACTCTAATTTTTTTAATGTATCATAACAAAATAATTTTTGATTTTGAACATTTGCATTTGAAAAAACTTCGTATCATTGGTTTTAAAAATAATTGCAAACAAATAATGTTTGGTTAAATTTGATGAAATTAGACCCTAAGAAATATGTATGCGATTGGCATTTGTCTTCGTTAAATCAATCATTTAATAATTATTTTATAATTAAGTTTTGTTGCATTCCTTTACCTTTATTAAATAGTAAAGTAATGTCTATTATTCATGTACCGAAACGAAACTTCATTGAATGTTGCAAAATAATCTGATCAAATTTTCTCGAAATAATGTTCCCGAATACTTGGTCAAAAATATAATTTCAAAATTTTTATTTAATATCAACAATAAAAATTATTTTTTTAAAAAATATCATTGCAGTATTTTTTCAATTCATATCTAGAAAAAATCTATTGGTGCAACCATTTTTATAATAATTCATTTAGATTTTTCTGCACAAGACTGCTATGAGAAAGAATGTTTAATAATTATCTTCAATTTAAAACGGGATCATCTTTAATTTTTATACCATAAATCCTCATTACCAGACTCATCAAAAGATACAAAATTTATCAAGGTGTATTAAGGCAAAAAATATTTAAAAATAGCAATGAACAAAATAATTAAAAACTACTAATTTATAAAAGGTAATTACAATCTTTTATAACATACTTATTGATAAGCCTTGATTTATTTTAGAATTTGAAGAAATCCAACTGGAATAACATCTGAATTTAAACATACGGATCAGATCCTTATTCATTCTATTCAACGACATAAAAAATTGTGTTATTTAAAATATATACAGCTATTAACCCTTTGACCACAAATGGGATACACACAATCCCCTAAATTTTAAAAATTGATTTATATAATTCTTAATAAATGCAGTTTTTTTTAATGTCGTCTAACTAGCATGTCCTAGATCCTGGCTTAAAAAATCCTTTGAGGGAAAAATTTCGGACAAATTTGCTTTATTCAAAATCTATTTCATTCAATTGCTAAGAAAATGAAGAGAAAAATATTTTTAAAAATTCTAATTAAAAGGGTAAACGCCAGGAGACGCATATTATTAATGTTTATAAAGATGTATAGAAACTTTTCTTCCGTTATTTCTTGACAGTGCAGGAATTAAGTTTAAGAGGGTTAGAAAGTACATATAAATACATGAGTACCCCATTTGGCTTATTAAATTCACGCATCGGCTCACCTTCATCATAAAGTGAGTCTCAGATTTTATGCCCAACCTATCAAAAATCCATTTAAGATTGCTTCATCAGGAATATTCTCTTGTTTATGACACCAATATTATTGATGCATTTTGATGTTACTTATAAATACTCATTAATGCCAGAATGCTTCGTTTTTATGATACGAATATTATTGAAGTATTTTCGGGTTACTAATAAATACTGACAATTATAAGTAATTATGGAAGCAACAAGAATAGTTGGAAATCGCAAAAATAATTGTCTCTTCATTTTGAAAAAAAAATCGATCTCATCTGCCCACGCATTAGTTTTTCCTCTCATGGTCGCTCTGAATTTCGATTACCTTATCATGAGTAGGAATGAGCTCCATAAAAAAATATATCTTTTAGGGGATCTTATCAAGATTCTGTGGAATCATTTAGTTTATGTTGCTGGGTAAATTCACTGACTCACCCATAAATCGATATGCATTTAACTGAAAAAAATGTGATAAAGAATGTAACGCAATTTAGTATAAATCTGTCACTCTTTTTTTCACGTAAATATAAGGTTTTAGAGAGCTTAAGTTTTCGACTAAATACTGATTCTAGATTTTTTTCACCAAGAATTTATTCGAAATATCTTCTTAAAGTTTGCAAATATATTCAACGTTTCACATATTAATCAATGCATTAATTCACACTAATACGATGATTCACATATTAATGAAAACGTTGATTCACATAAATACAATAATTCTAATTTTAACCAATATAAGTTTCAATGAAAAGATAATGAAGTAAAGTATTCAACACAGTTTTATATGAGAAGCAGTCTTTTCAATTTTGTCGTGTAAACAGTGTGTTTTATCAAAACTCATCTTATTTTTCATACAATAACCAATTTTTAGAAAAAAATTCTTCTGTATTTCAGTATTTTAATTTATATTTCTTCCATAATTTTGAGGTATCACTTGATTTAGGTTTTTGAGTATATTTATTTATTCAATGGCAGCATGTTGTTTATGAAATTTGTGAAGTCTTTATTTTGTTCTAATTTAAAGTTTCAATTGTGCCTAAATATTCAAATTGAATTTTAAAATTTCTATTGCAATAGTGTACTTTTTAAATTACGAATCCTTAAAATCTTTTGCAGTTGAGTCTAATTATACATAATAAATGTGGCATCTTCTATTTATAATATAAGTTGGATGAAGAAGTTTTAAAAGCAAATTTTTTTTTTGTTTCTATAGTTATTAATTATTTTTATTTTATCTTTTTCATTTCCTTTATCTACTTTTCTTCCATTAAATAACCTTAATTTATTTTGCTCTAAGCAAATGGGTGAGTTAAGATTTTTAAAAAAAAAAATAGCCTTTAAAAAAATTAGTTCAAAAAAACAAAATATCAAAAAAAATGTGTCCGGGTTATCTGATCACTTCATAAGAAACAAATAAGAATGAATACTAAACTTTTATATCGTATTGTTAACTGTTATTTTGTAATAATTTGTTATTTCCTTTCTTATTTTTGACAATACTACGTAATTTACAAAAGTGACATTATAACGTTGAAAAACTTACAATAAAATTTGGACATGATTGTTCACCGTTGATCAAAGAATAATTTTAATTATAGTTATCATAACATTGTACAATATTATAAAATATTTGACGTCTAATAAAAAATTGTTCTAATTAGTTTTTTGGAATAAATTTTAAATTAGATGAATCATGAAATTATTACTTACACGAGTGAATTTCTGGACCCTAGTAGTATGTCAGTGCTTTAGAAATTTTAGTATCTTTTGATTATTGTTTTATATTATGCAATGTTGTTTATATAGCATCCAATTTTCCTCGCAGTACACAATATTATTCAATATTACGCTTCCACCAGGGATATCTGAAATTGGTATTGTTTCATTTACGGTTATACTTTTACAGAAATGCATTTAAATTTAAACATTTTACATCTTCCATTTCCAAAGAGAAAAGGGGAAACAATAAAAATAAAGTGTTTGAACGATTCGGAACATGTTAATGGGCACATTATCTAGGTAAAGTGCAGAGTTATATGGAGAATTCGCGCTTTAAAACAACAGATCGATTATTTGGCAAAGTGCCTAAGTAATGCAGATATCAACACCTTTTGAGCTTTTAAAAGAACAATCCCACTAACTACTAAAGTTCTATTATAAATTAAGTGCGGTTCGGCTCTTAAATGTACCAAACAAAGCCTTTTAGGAAATTTTCTCATTCCGAATGAGTGACGTTTCCCATTTCGAACGAACAACGTTACTTTTTGAATACCGTATTTACATCTTTAATTTTAGATATTAAATAATTTGTTTGTTTAAACGAACTTCAACGCTTTAGAAACATTATTAATGGCAGATAATCAATCCGCGACAACAACATTTATCAATTTGTTGAAATCCATTGAGAAGTTCGAAAGAATTAGAATGGGATTAATTGAATACACTCATGCCGCATTAACCTCTTATTATTCTGCTGAATTGGATTTCAGAATCAAAAGCTTCATCAAAATCTGCTGTACACTAAACTAGGGCTTTTTTGTAAGTTATTCAGAAAATTTGCCTATTAAATGGCTTTAACTTTTTAGAAGACATAGAAAGAACGCAAACAAATTATACTCCTGAAATAATTATTGGCGCTGTAATAAATTTCATGAAGAAATTACTGTATTTTTTGTCTTCAAGAGCTACAAAATTAAATTTTATTTTCAGTAAAAAAATTATGAATTTGTTTTTGTGCAATTAAATTTCAACTACTGGCTTCGGCTTGAGAGCCTTTTCCTAAAATTGTACTTTTTTTTTTTTTTGCCTTTCTAGCTCAGACCTACAAAAAGGAAAACTACCGCTCCTTTATTTACCCGGAATATGCGGGATCCCTTGTTTATTTTTCTCCGGAGAAATAAAATCTGCATTTTTTTAAACTCTGAAATGAAATCCATTACGAAGCCAGGTCTTTGTTCTCCCTCCTTAAGACTGAAAAAGGCTGAGCTTTCAGCCGAAAAGCTACGCTGCTAAAAGATGAAATTGCATTTTGTGGTGGTATAACAGAGGACCAGATCCCACGCATTTCAAACCCACTCATCTGCCTTCATCGACCAAGTCGTCTCAGTGTCTGCGCAAGCTCAGAAATCGATCCAGATTCTGTTTTGGTAAAGTGAGGAAGCACAGAGAAAAGTCGGATTGTTCGTCGTCAGCCATCTTCACCACGGGCACATTCTTTCAACAGGAACTATTTTGAATATGTAGTCTATTAGAGCCTAAAAAGTAGAAATCAACATCCTGTTTGCCCCACACAACCATTTAGATGAGTGCTTCCAAAGGTAAAAAATTTATGCACTTTTCACCCATTCCTGATCGCATCCATCCTCTAGGATAGCATCTTTTCAAATAGATCCAATTATTTTCATGATAAATTATTTTTTCCTATACTAAAATCAGTGAATTATTTGAAAATCAAAAGCTGAGGATGAGGATCCTTTGAGGTGTTCGTTTTTCTTTTCCACACTCCTGCTACTCTCACTGGGAATCTCCTCTGGGATTCTCTCCGCAGGAACCTGTTGAGCATCCCAACTGTTGTTTTCGCTTGCAGTTAATTTATTAGACTGCCGCTGAATTTTATATGAGGCGCTTCATTTTTCTCACACTTCTTCAACACACAGATTCACTGTTTTCAAAGCAGTGCAATAAGTTGGGCATTAATCTTTTTTTCGGATCTGGCATTCGGTGATTTTTAGCGAGATGAATTTTGAATACTATCGTTCGTCTCAATCAGCTGATTTTATTTTGAATAGAGAAAGCACAGTTTGCATGGTTGTTGCATTTAATGCGTGCTTTAAATTAATTTTCATTTTATAGCACATATTTTAGTGAATAACTAATGTTAATTTTTTTTAAAAAAAACTTGAATGCAATGGTATATTTTAAAATAAGTTAAATTAAATCTGCACTAATTAAATAAAGCTTAAAAAATAGTTTGAATATTGAACTGAGTAAAGAATTTCACAGTTTTTTAATTAATTTTAGATCGTATTCACAATGAAGGAAAACTGAAGTACTCTTCTTTCTCCCCATTTCGAAAAAGATACATAAAAAAAAAGATACATGAGATACATAAAACATCTACTATAAAGTAATGGTTATTTTTCATATTTACAAATATTACAGAATATCGGTCATAATATCATTTATCTTTCGAATTTTTAAAAACATTGCTTTTTTGACTATTGCAAATTACATGTATAATAATATTTAATGAAATATGATTCACTGACAAAATAATAATTAAAAATATATCTGAGAGCGAAAGCAACTTGGAAACTTACACATTATATATATATATTCAAATAATATACTCATATACATTCTAAATTCTAAATAACAAAAATACAGAATAGCTTCCAATAAATAAATGCAAAAAAATTTGGAATTTTTGCATTTATTTATTGGATTTATTAGTTTTTATTTGCTTTATCCATTTTTTATTTCTATTACCATGTTGTAAGAATTTGCAATACTTTTAAAGCACTCACATTGCCTTAAAATGTTTTTTTTCATACTTTCAATTTATGATCATGATACTTGCTTTCCGTCGGATTTTAGATTTTTATTTACTACACTTTATTTCTAAGTAAAAATTAAAATGAGAATATAAGTATTCTTTCAGACACTTAGCTATGAAAATCTTTTTTGTTTGATTTCAAAACTTTCTTCTGTTCTTTCAAGTTCATTTAATGATCACATTAAATGAACCTGAATAATAAAATATTCTTTCGATTAATGAAAGTATTATTTCACACATTTAGTTATGAAAATCTTTTTTGCTTGATTTCAAAACTTTCTTCTGTTCTTTCAAGTTCATATAATGATCACATTAAATTAACCTGAATAATAAAATATTCTTTCGATTAATGAAAGTATTATTTCACACATTTAATTAAGAAAATCTTTATTGTTTGATTTCAAAACTGGCTTTTAGTTCTTTCGAGTCCATTTGATGATTCCAATTTTCGTTCCAGAACTTTTAGATTTTTCATTTACTATACAATTCTAAAATTATATAGGTAACATTTTAGTGTTCATAACTTTTGTTAAATTTTAATTCTGGTATGATTAGATGCCAATGCAATATACCGGTATTCAATTTTTTTTAATACATATATATCATTGGATTAGAGATTTGAAATGAAATATTTGGAGAAAGAAGGAGATGTGCGTATTACTCTAGTTTCAATTAAGATTTCTTTCTTTTATGTTCTTCAATTAATTTATTTTATAATTTTTTTATTTAATAATCAATAAAGCAAATAAATAAATTTATTTTCATTTATATTTATAACTATCTTATGTTCTCTTATAATTAAAAATCTAAAAGAATATCTCCATATATTTTCTTTTTCTGCTCACAAAATAATACAAACAGTTTGTGATTGGTTTACTTTTATTTATGTTCCAAACATTTTTGCATAATAGATTTAAATTATGGCATATCGTAAATTTAAAACTAAAAACTTTTCCTTCTGAATATCTACAAAACACTTCTGGGGTTTTTAATAAATCATCACTTCTCAAATTTCAGCTATCATATTTCTTGTCCTCGCATTTTAGATGACAGATGAAATATACTGAGGCAATACCTTATTCCTTTTAAGTTCCCGAATTTATGATCCTTCCATAAATATTCGACTCATATTTCTCTAGTTTTGTGTTTTTCGACTCTTTTATTTTCTCGTGTGTCAGTGATTTCCATTTATTGAATTTAGAAGCGATAAGTGCCATAATCTTGCATGTCGATTCCTTTAACGGTTTTATTCCTTATTTATGCTATTATGTATTAATCTTGTTTATTTATATATGTATTATTTCGTTCTAGATTTCACATTTTATCAATGTATAAATCACATTTTAATGCGGTGTCGTCGTGATACTTCTTTGTTTTAATACTCTTGAAATATATGTTTGCTAAGATAAAGAAAATCTGAGAATTAGTTAGAATTTCATTTTATCAATGTATAAATCACATTTTAATGCGGTGCCGTCGTGATACTTCTTTGCTTTAATACTCTTGAAATATATGTTTGCTGAGATAAAAGAAATATGAGAATTAGCTAGAATTTTCATGCTTAATAGTATCATTATTTTTATACATATATACTGTCAAATAATGAAATTTGTATTTAAAATAAGAATCTGCAGCATGTCATAAAAGGATGAAGGATAATAAAAATCTTTATCGACAATAGTTTTAAATGTCATGTATTTTTTAAACACTGGATATTTTAAATTGGTTTTTTAAACATTATATAAAATATTCACTGTCGTACATTCAGTAATCAAGAAGTGATTTTACCCATACAAAAAATTTATTGCGACTTATATCCATAATTTTAAAATGCTTCTATAAATTATGTTTTCCTTTATCTTAGTATTTTCTTTACTTACATGTCAGTGATTTCTTTTGAAATAAATTACAAAACAAACCTTTTGTTATTCTAACATGATTAAGAAGACTTTGTTATCGACAGTGGAATTTTTTTAAATCTTTCTATTCATTCATTTTATTTATCTATAAATTTTTTTTTATTTATGTTGCTTTTGTTATTATTATTATAAATTTAATTCCGTAACACAGAATAAATGGATCATTATATAAAGCAACATTTTTTAAAATTATATTTATCTAAGAAACAAGAATAAGAAAATGTCTAAAAGGTTGTTCTAGTGTAAGTTGTTTTCTGTAATAACAAATATTTATAGAACCTGTGCAATTGTTAAAATATGTCCTATCCCTTTGTAAATAAATTGTATTCAGAAAGAAAATTTTAAATTAATAATAATTAAAAGAACTTTTCCTTTTTTTACTTGGAAAATTTACAAATACAATTAACATCTTATAAAAAAATTTTAAAAATCTGTATTTAACTAATTTTTTATTGAAACATTAATGCTATGAAAAATACTGTAAGACATTTTTGCATTTCTATTATTCCTGACTTTGGGTAATTTTGAAGAGAAAATTAATAAAATGTAATTACTCTATCGGTGTTAGAAAATACAATGTCGATCATTAGTAATCACTGTTAAAGATAATTTTTAATAATTCTGCAATTAACCAGTGTTCTGTCTTAACCAGTGTTTAATTGTAAAAGCTTATTCTGGGAACATGTGCTCAGGCCTTTCCATTCCGTGAATTATCTAATTAAGTATAAAATGCATTGATTTGGAGAAATTTCTTAGTTTTAATTATCAAATGGCTTTGTCCACAAAATTATCATACAGCAAATATTATCATATTTTTAGAATAATTTCAATAAAAAAAGAAGGAAGCAAATACTGTAGAATAAAATTGTTTGACAATTATTTATTATTTAAAGGGGGAAATATCGTCTTGTACTTTTAAGTTAATTCTTCTTTCAAAATCTCACTTGTAAACAAACTTTGAATGAATTATAAGTTAAATTCTCAGAGAGCGTCCGCTGTTTCAAATAAAAAGCATGCAAGAAAAATATTTTATATATAACAGCAAAAATTAATTAAACTTTAAAAATATTTAGAAATATCTTATCTGGTATTCTGATCAGCAATAAATGCTGACGTGTTTGAAGTGAAGATCATAATAATCTTCACTTCATCATCTTTCATCAGCAAATTTTCTAAAGACAATGTCGAATTCTCCCTTTTAGTTTAGAAGCATTTTCTTAGTATGAAACATTATAGTAGTTACATAGTTTATCTGACAATAGCTTTTCCTTAGTTTTTAAAAATTTATAAGTACTAATTGTTCGCCAAATTCTGAATACAATTGAGTTAATAAACCTCATTCTTCAAACTATAAAATGCTTAAAGGAACTTCTGTATATTTTTCATAAATAAGAATAAATATCCCTGGAATATACAGAATTAAAAATGTATCACAACTTTTTCATTGGTTTCCTCATATAACCTATATGGAACTTCTTGTAAATTAGTACTAATGCTTTTCTTACTATCATCGATTCTTTTATTTACAAGATAGAACTCTATATGCATTCTAGGATTTTTTTAACTAAATACCTATATAAATTAAATAAATAACCATTTATTATATTATCTCTGAATCAATGAAAAATTTAAATCTATTTCGTTTTATTTCTTCTCAAAAGTTAGTAGTGGCAAACAAAAATAATCAGTCATTTTCCTGAGACAAACTTCTGACATAAAGTACCGATAAAGTTCTAGAATAAAGTACTTGCTGCCAATAAAGATATGTAAGGGTTCAAAGGCTAGCAAATATTTTATGAGTCGAATAAAATTAAAAAAGGCATTCTATGACAGACAATTTAAGACCGAAATGTGCCTAAGACCTATAACCATAGACAGTAAATATATATACAAGTATATATAAGTTGTACTCTATTATTGTCCTTTCTTTAAAAAATATTTTTCATTTATTATAATGAAAAGTAAAATATTTACTGTAATATTAATAGATATAGAATGCATATATTGATGGAAATATTACAAAAGCTTTTTTAACAAGTGTAAAATATATCAGAGATAGTATGATTCAATAAAAACGAATCCATTCTATTACTGTTACCAATGTGCTAATACTTTGGATAGATAGAGGCGTCATTTACTGTACAACTTATCTTACTTCAAACAGCTACTTTCTTAAATTAAACTTATTTTCTTCTGGTTTGAAATTATTTAACCTTTTTGTGGGCCTTTGGAAGATTACTTCCCACCTACATTATTTTACAAAATACACTTATGGTAAATACGAAGGGGGAAAAAAATACCCGCTACATGAGTACAGAAGGTAATTCAACCTTATGCATTGCAACAGGAGTCTCATCTTTTCGTGGCATAATCACCATTCAATTTTTTTAAAACTGTAAGTGGTTTCTTGGGAAGTATACTTCTCACCCCTGGAAGTTTAATGATAACATAAAATTAGGTAAAATAAAATATATTTCCTTAAATTTTGTTGTTTAACTATTAATAAAACATAAAAAAGGGGGAAGAAATTCAAAAGAGAAATAAATGGCCCATGAAAGGTTTAAATAAGCTATGTCAAAACAAGTTTAAAATTTTCTTCCTTTTAAACGATTTACTCCAAATTATATATATATATCTATATATATATCTATATATATATATAT
>JAOUZG010004146.1:2430659-2456846 GCA_026289955.1 Argiope argentata | reverse complement strand
ATATAATCAATGTTCCGCTGTAACTTATTAGGGTATCCAGGAAAATCTGTTTAGTAGTTGACTTTGATTAAATTAGAATTATATTACAGAGAATGTATACCTTATTTTTATGTTGCGTTGTGGTTACCGCATAGTCTTGGCGTCTGAGTGGCAATCTTCGGCTAAATTACGTAACTAAATTGACCGAAACATCATTTAACTAAACTAGTAACTAATAAATTAGCAACACTGCTATTTCTGCCCCCTATCATTAAGTTAGCTGGCGCGCCACTCTCATCATTAAGTTCGATCGCATTTTTTTGAATAAAGAAAATATGCTTTTAAGTATCATTTTATTGTCGCACAAAAAAAGAAGTGTGTTATTAAAACTCCATATTCCCAAGATCAGAAGATATATTGATTTTTTAATGCTTTCAAAATGCTGGAAATCAATACTGATCTCATGATGTAACAGAAATTAACACTTTTGCAAAAGTATAGTTAGAATATCGAATTTCTGTTAAAGGCCAGCTTTACAGTTCGTGAAATGTAAATTGGAACTGAACACATTTAGTCTGTTTTCTTTTTTTCTGTCTCTGCAAGCCAATAATTTGGTTATATTTTTCTTTTAGAAATTAGGTTAGGTTAGGTTAGATCAAAAAAAATTATTTTATATAATTCTTCTCAACTATTAAACAAATTTCTATTTTTAATTAAAAATTTTTTGACTAAAAAACTTTATTATCGAAAATAATGTGAGTATTATTAAAGACTATAAATGGTTCCAAAATTAAATTGTGTTTTACAGTCATCACAATAGACAGAAACTTTTTCTTTTTAATTATGGAAAAAAAATTTAAGAAAACGAATTCGATTTTTTTTTTTGCTATAAAACCAGAATTATGTTAATTAGTCATTTTGTGGCCTTAGACAGTACCTATTATGAATTCGCTTTGTTATTAAGCGAGTCAATTAATTTCATCTATCAATATATATTTTTAATTTAATCAATAAATAAATTATTTATTTCAGGTCAATATAATTGAATAACTCTGTGAAAATGTATATTTATTTATTTAAAACACATGGCTATTTAAACTACATAGTACTTACTGTATTTACACATTACTATTTAAACAAATTCTTAATGCCTATAAATAAAGTAAATAAAATAAATAAAGTAAATGACAGGTAATAGATCTGAAATTATCTAATTGTGCTTTAAAAAGTGTTTATATTATTTTAGTATTTTATGATTCATAAAATCTGCATTATATATTTATTTATTTGGTAACTAGGCAATTATCATTTTTAACAGGCATGTTAATTGCCTAATTACTAATGCTGCAGTGATCCTAAGTAGTTCATTTATATGCCTATTCGAAAATCCACCATTGATTATACTTAGATGAATTTTTATTGTCCTTTTAGCATAATGTAAGCATTAAATGGATTTTTTTATCATTTTACCTCATTTTTTTAAAATTATAATTCAAAATAAATCAACTACCTATTATCTTATACTCTACAAAAACCCAACTGAATTATTTTAATACATCCTAATTTACATTAGACCGTGAATATTGTATTTAAATTGAAAAGGCATAGTTTCTAATTGAAAATGCTTAACAATCTATTAAAGCACAAATATTTTTATTAGCAAAAGCACATTTAAGCTGTATCGGGAACTTTGACATAAAATATCTATTGACTATGCATTGCATTCATTTTTTAGATAATCAGTGAGGTGACGAAATGGAAGAAGGTAAAGAGAGAAACGACGAAAAAGAATCCAGTGGTGAAACATCGTCGGAAAGTAAAGGAAAACTACCTTCTACTCGAACAGCACGAGCTAACTGGAACGTCATGGCTGTTAGAGGAAAAGTTACGGACAAGTGTTTATGGTCTGCCTGTAAAGCAATGACTGCAGGTTTCTTGTTTATTGTAGTTGGAGCTGGGATGGCTACCCTTGGGTTTTACTCTGATCACCTATCGAGGGTAGAAGAAACAAAAGGCAACACCACGGTATGGGTAAAAAATGAGAGTAAGGATTCCCATTTAGGTAGTCTTACCTATTTTGGTCCAGTTGTTATGGGCATAGGTGGCTTCACTATTGTTGCGGCCTGTGTTATGACGTTCGAAGCAAGAGATACTGCTGCTAAGATTGTACCAATATGGTTTAAAAGAACCAGAATTCATGTCGTATCTGGAGGAAGTGGAAGTACACCATCTGGGAGATCTAGCAAAGCATCATGGGAAAGATTTTTATCTCAGCAAAGATCTAGTGAGGATGCTGGTGATACGAGAACTGCTGTTACACAAGCATTAGTAAATTTCAGTAAATATTTGCAGAATAGCGTCGATACAAATAAACTACAACTTCAAATTCCAAATGCCAAAAACCAGCAAATTCGCAAATGCCCCTCTGAACCAAGTCTTGCAAAAAATCTAAGAGATGCCAATGGTAATAATCTTCCTGAAGCAATGATGCTACTCGAAGCTAGCACACCCCAACCATCTCAACGCACAACTTACGGAGGTGGTCTCAAAACTATCAGTGGTTCGTCGAAACCTCAGTTGCTCTCAGTTGCACCAGACACGTATCGACAGGCAGTTTCTATGGACTGCCCGAGATCAAATAGATATGATGACGAAAGCAAAGAATCTCATGTTACCATAACAGTACCAAATACTACTTTACAAACAGCTGATAAAACTAGAATTCAGACATTGCCTCTGCAAACATCGTGTGCTACAAGTTCAAGTGGCTCAATGTCAGTTGATATTTATCTTCCTCAAGGGGCTGTTACCTTGAAGGTTCATGATGACATGAAAGAACATAAAAAATCTCCTCTTAAACCTGCTTATTCAAATGAAAGTCGATATACTAAAACAAGCCAACGCAGCGAAATTCAGTCGTTCGATAACGATGACGACTTTTTATCCACTGAGTTGGATGATAGTGTTTTTTTGAACCCTGATCATTATATTTCAACTCCTCAAATTATTCTGGAAACAACGGACTCGAATAAACTAAATGAAGAAAGTCCTTCGCATAAAAAGGACAATCATTCCCTACCCATCGAATGCAAGAATACTTCATCCGTAGAACAGTGGGCTACATGTCACTCAGCAATACCTCACACAGAAAATAGATCAGAATCTCTTGAAGTACTCTCTCCGATAGGAAGCCCGATTTCCCCCAATTTTTCCATTAATTTTTCTTTTGATTGCTCTGAGCCTAGCATTAATTCTCCAGATACTGGCATGGATTCTGTAATTTCTAATCCATTCTCATCTAAAATGTGCGTTCAACCTTCTTTGTCCCAAACCGATACTAGTTTCTTTAACGTCAGTTCCCTCAATTCTATGGGATCATCTCAGGATATAAGTTCGCCACTTGTGTTTTGTGGAAGCCCAAGGTGCTTCGATTATGACCAGGAAACAACTTCTGGGAATCAAAGCTCCAATGATTACATGAGAAAATCGCAAGAAATGTCTGAATTAAAAAGTGAAATTCCTAAAAAGAAATTGCATTCATTTTCGGAATCAACACGAAAGCAAGTTTCAATCACACTAGAACCCGACCAAACAGGTAAAGGTATCAAATCAAGTCCCCGAAAGCATAGTTCTTTAGAGTCTGCTCAAATTCAGTCATCAAAATCGCAGCCCAAATCATCAGGAAGCCCTAAAAGACCACAACTTTCATTAGAAAGCTCTAGACTCTCTGATGATACCTTTCTGATTCCTCCCCTTTCCCCTCGATTTTTAAGCCCAAAACCAGTTTCACCCTTGACATCCCCAACTGTTTTGACTTTTTCACCAAGAAAAACTCGATCAGACAGCATGCCCGAACGAAGGCAAGCACCATCCCTGAAACGATTTCCCCTTCTAAGACAAGGAGCTCTAGATGCTTTTGCCGAAGAAGGTGGATCTGTCCATCGATTAGATCGTTCCCAGACACAAATCTCTTCTCCTAAAGATTCATAATATCTTCTAATGGTGTCTTCTCTTTCACCATTTCTTTCGATTTCATTCCGATGAGTGGTAACAAATCTGTGATAACTGAAATGACAAAACACAGGCGGCACTTGATAAAAGCCATTGAAGATAACCCTCTTAAAGAAGGTTCATATCAATATGTGAGTTTATTTGTACCTTATTGTAATATATGTTCATATTTTGTTATTCCTGCAAAAAGAAATGCTTTATTTTATGCAAAATAAAAGATATGCTGGTCGTTCATGTCATAAAAACCTAAAATTGATATGAATGTTAGAGGGTTTGGATTTTAGATAAAAGTTATGTATTTCTAATTTTTCTTTTCGAAATAATTTTCTTCCTTGAAGGAAATCTTGTTTTGAGTAATTTCTTATTATATCATCTAGTGTTTAAGAATTCTTTTTTTTTAATTTTTTATGCAGAAAATTTTAAGACGAATAAGATTGCATGTAAATAAAATATGTTTTAAAAATTCACAAAGAATTTTCGCCCTCCAATAAAATTCTTTTGCGTCTCTGACAATGTAATGTTTGTTGAATGTTCGTCTATAAAAAGCAAAGGCTAACTTTTAGAGACTGATGAATGAATTGAAAAGTGATGGCTTGAAGACAAATCATCCTCAATAACTATCAAACTGAATCATTTGCCTATTGAAGAAAAAATGAAAGTTGTATACTCGTACTGGGTTTTTTTAATCCTTTTCTTCTAGAATGAAATATGCATGGCTTAACATTTAAGATTTTATAATCTTTTCTCCTTAAATGTCTTAATTTCTTTGTACCAGTTATAAGTAATTTTATTGATTCATGCCGAATAAATATTAAGTTTATTATAGATGAAAATTGGCATTAAAATGTTTTAAACTTAAATACGCAAGCATGAATTTTGTATGAATAGATGAATGCTTTTTATTCTGTTAGCGAAAGTCCTTCAATAATTTCATTGAACATATCATTGCATATATATTCTCTAGTGAATTGTAATATCAAAATTCCAAATGTTAAATATATTTCACACAAATGTAATACCATTAAACTGTTGGTATTATTCACATTTTAAATGAAACAATGTTTTCAGATTACTAGGCAGTATCGTAATAAAAAAATTAATGAAAGATATCATTAGTGATCAAAAGTCGTATCTAAAAATATACGCACAAACAATTCTATTCTGTATAAAGTTAAATGTATGTAAAATATAAGTAACTTGCACATTCAGATTAATTATCGTGTCGTTTTAATTGATATTTATGATAAAACTAATAATGAACTTCTAGAAATTTTTGAAGCAGAAAAGATATATTCGTCGTCAAAATAAAAACACATCTATTAATACATTGAGTACCTGAAAATCGATTAGAACTCTTACATATTTTGAAATAAAATATTTTTTTTTATTTTTATATATATACTTACTTTGTTTTCAAAATCTTTTCTTACTCTTTAAGCAATAATTCCAAAACCACTAAGATAATCGTGGTAATGATTAAATGGAAAGATAAATCTTGTGTCGTAGATGTGTGTCAAATTTATTTTAAATGTTTAAGAAACATATATTATCCGATCTGCTTTATTGTAATAAATTATAACTACTGGTTTGTGGATTTAAAATTTTGACAATTTTTCATTATGAAAAGGAGTAAAGCATTTTTTAATCAGAATTTATTTTAGATTGCAAAAAACCAAGAAGAATGGATTCCTTATTCATATTCTACATTTGAATAGGTGAGAAGATAAGTACGGTTTCGAATTCTCTTTTCGTGTGAATCGGTTCGATAAATCTAGACTTCAATACCAAGAGCAAAATTAGTATTATCCTTCACATTCTACTGCTGAATTGGTGAAAAATTCTATGCATTTTCGAATTCCTACTTTCTATACGAATCGATTCAATAAATACAAATTTAAACCTTGAAGCTAAAAGGTATGATTTAAACCTTCCCTTATTGCTTCAATTTTTTAAAAAAATAAAGAAGAATAGTGCTTGTCCAAACTTAAGAATTAGCTGTCTTGAAATGAAAATTCCTGACAAATACCGTTCTTCTTCTCCCCTATTCAAATAAAGTTTAAGTTTGTAAATAAATGTTTTCATATATTGATCAAGCTCAGCTATAAGATCAAACTGTCAACGAATCTTCTTATTTCCAGTTTGACAATCTTCCGAATATACTTAATATCCTAATAATGTATAATATCCTAATATTATTAGGATTACATATAAATAAAGACTAACAGTATAATTTAAGAATAATTATAAATTTCACTAATTGATTAGGTATTTTAAAATTTATGAAAACTATTTAGGTTCAAAATTAGATGTTTTATTTAAACTAGGAGCAAAATTAGATGATTTTTTTAAGGGAACCAGGTGCAAATATGCGGTTTTCTAAGCAAAAGTAAAACAATAATGTTGCGTAAAATCAAATCACTAAAACTGAGAGACATGTAATTCGAATTCCAAAGGTTAATAATAAACATGACTTTATTATTAAAAAATATCATTCCACGCACTTGACAATAAAATCAGATTACCCTTCATCTCAAATTTGTAAACAATTATGTGAAAATTTTAGGTGATTTTTCAAAAAAACTGTGAACCTATTGTCCCAGTAGCACATGGGTATTGTAGAATGTAGAATGATGTCAGAATAATTTTCGTATTGTTGTATAATATTGTAAAATACCAAATAAGATTGTATTATATAGAAAAATATTGTACAATATAGAGCGGTTTGCTGTGCTACCTAGGTACTTAACCTAAAAACTGCCGAAATCCGTCAACACTTTTTAAAGTGGCATCAATATTTGAAAACTAGTGAATTCTCCAAATTATAATTACAAGGTTACAGCTAATCATAAAAAAATCCCATAAAAATATTACGTAAAACAGCGAACAATTTCAAGAATTAAATCTTGGAAAGAAACTACTAGATTATAAAATGATTGAATTTTGTCAATCCCTTTCTGATGCTAGTGTGATTCCTTACACTTATGAGCATTCTTCCGACTCGCATCTTGAATTTTGTGCTTAAAATAGAGCTCTATCATAAATATTGTGAGTGATATATGAAACGTTATTTTTATATATATGAATTGTACTTGTGTGAATTTTATTGAGAAATGTAAGTAGAAGCTCTGATCATGCTACTCTATTTTATGTAAACTATTCCCTGCTGGATTAGTATATAGTGATCTCAGGACAACATGATCCGAGCTTCAATTCACTGTAGATATCCTATAGGAGCATGTTGACACAATCTTCTTCAGATAGGCCTTATTAATCTCCATATTGCATTTCTGCACGGATAGCTCTTACCGTGAATATGTGAGTACTATTTCCGTATCTCAAGCACAATATTTATATATTTGCACAGATGTGAATTTATTACATGTTCCTTCAAAAATATCTTTTGTACTGTAATTTTCTATGTTGGTTGAAATGTCTGGAAAAATGTTATGTATCGAAATGTAAATATTTTCAGGTGAATATATGCTTGTCTCAGAATGCACTAACTTCCCCAGTGTCATTTCCCTAGAACTATTCCATAGGCATACCGATGTGATGTATATTTATTAGAATTTGTTTACTTAACATTTTATGTTGGTGTTGGAAGTGAAATTTTTTTGTTACCTATTGAAATGGTAAGGAATGGGAAAACAAAGAAAATTGTATGTTTTAACCCCCAAACTTGAGCTAATACAATAATTCCACACATGGGAAACATCCGATGTAGTTGTATGTATTTAATATAAATACATATAACAAATAAATTAAAAAATGGCATGGTTAAGTTAATGATCCCGATGATAGTTACAACCACAACTGAACTATCCCCGACCATCTAAATGCGTGTGGGGTGAACTGGATGGACGATAGCCACGCCACTTAATCAGACATAGAGGTAGCCGCAAAATAGCCCTTATTAAGACATAGGGGCATACTTCTACCCCTCACTTAAGAAGTCCAACCCTTCATCAAAGTGGCGGTAACTGGACAGCAACCATTGATTGTATCCTCCAAGGAAGCTAGAACCTCCTTACATAGGCAGAAACTTCTCATGTCCGTATTTAAGGTGCCCAAGGTAGAATACATCTTGTGTATAAGTAAAAATGTATTGAAAAGCTTTCCAATAGTGCTAAATTTATCAAGATACCAGTGTGTCTTAGACAGTATACTGTAGTCTTTTATGTACCTGAATATTAATTCATAATTTAATGCATAAACTTTTAAAACTTAAAATTTAAAATTTGCGACATCAAATTTTAGATTTTACAGATAATTTTTATACGTTACAAATTTTCTTTTGCTTCTAATAGCGATATAAATTACTTCTAAAAATTATCAAGGTTTATTTTTTTCTGCTCACTTTTGAAAAAAAAATTCATTAAAGGAAATCGAACCGTTATCATGTTTGGTACTGTATATTTCTTACTAAGCAAACAAAAAGTTAAGCAGAACAATTCATTAAATAAAAAATATGTATTTTAAAATTATTGAAAGCATTTGTTTTTGTTTTCATGTCAAAGAAAAAAAAAGGTTAAAAATTCACATATTTGGTAAAAAAAATTGCACACGAGTAATAGAAAATTTAGAAATTCATTGTTGCACGGAGAGTTTTATTTTATGAGAAATGAGTTTAGTGTAAAATTGTACAAAAGCTTTGCGTAAATCTCCGAGAATAATTTTTAGTCACAAAAAAATTTCTGTTCTGTACATAAACCTTGACATCATGATGGACTACAGGTATTCTTACTATTTTCCTAAAAGCAATTATTCTCAAGACACAATTTGCCCATACTTTATGTGAAAATGGCTGACTTATAATCTATTTGAAACAAACTAATGCTTACTTTTCTGACGAAACGTTTGTGCATGTTAATCTAAAGACAATATTCATTTTTTTCTCTTCTCATAACGTGTTACATAGGTGAAAACTCTTTTTTTTATAAATCTAGCTAATCAATATTCTAAATTTTC
Source organism: Argiope argentata (assembly GCA_026289955.1). Taxonomy (NCBI): domain Eukaryota; kingdom Metazoa; phylum Arthropoda; class Arachnida; order Araneae; family Araneidae; genus Argiope; species Argiope argentata. The sequence continues at coordinate 2,447,888 of JAOUZG010004146.1, read as the reverse complement.
AGCTTAGACATATTTGTACGCATTCTGAATTGTTATTTTCAATAAGTTTACTCTAGTTTGCTGCAAAAGAAACGTCTGAAAGTCAAATTACCAAATAAAAAGTATTAATTATTGTTAAAATTGGACTCAATATCCTGATATAAGCACAGTTGAGCAGCTGAAAACTGATGAAACTAATAAAAATTTCCAACTTTTAACTAGAAAGTTTAAAGTGCTCCTAAAAAGAAAAGGATTCCTGGAAATATATAGAGTTATATAAATTCTTTATTTTATGAATTTCTAGGTAATTAATCGATGGAAGGTATTATTTTGACTTTAAGAATTTTGAACGTGAATATTGAAGTCATCATCGATTTCTGACTATCAAACCCTACTTAAGAGATAATTTAATGTATACAATTCCCAAAATAATGTATACAAATATTTAAAAAATCATATTCAAATAAGAATGTAGCTTAAACGATATACAAATCACAAATATTTCCATTATACAACGAATGTAGTCTTTAATATATTCTTTAATATATAACTTTTCTTTTCCATATCTATTTTAAAAAGTAAAGAATTAAGTTTTCATATTTTTATACATCTCAACTTTTTTTTCCTTAAAAAAAAACTCAAAAATTTAGTTTCCCCCCCCCCCTGTGACTTTTCATTTTTCTGAATATTTACAATATTGTAATTCACATTCCTATTAACGAAGGGGGTGGGGAGAATAGTAAAAAATATCATTAAAATTGCATATCATGGAGAAAAAAATAATTTCTTACAGTTCACCATGCAATATTAAAATTAAAACTATTCTTATTGTACAATAATCAAAAAAATATTTTTTGTAACAACGGAATGTGAAAAAGTGCTTCAAATGTAATACTTTCATAAAAGCATATTTTTTTTTTGTTATACAATAACAATATGAATGTTAAAAATAACACTGAAATCTTATACTTTTATTTGTTATATCAAAAGCATTCTAATGCTAAGAAAATATTTATATTGTTGTATATTGAGAGTTATTATAATTCAAACTATATATCATCAACATGTTTCTAATTTAGAGACTTTAAACATAAAGTATTTTACTTCATGTGTTGAAACTATAGATAATATATCTACAATCTTCCTTCTCTGTGTGATGATTCCTGATCTATTTAGATTTAAATAAATAATGTGGTGAATTTGTTCTTTTGTACAGTTTGTTTTTAATAATAAAATTATATGTAGTTTCATTTGCTTATAATTATTTATTCTCTGACATATTTACATTTTCAGAAACAAGAATCTGAATTAAAAGATGCTACAGTTAAACTCATAAATGTTCGTAAACTAATTTTCTTAGATTAATTAAAATATTTAATTTTTGCTTTTAAGTTATTACTTAAGTTAATCAAATTTAAGTTGTTATTGAAAATTACATTTAAATTAAACATGAGTTTTTGATTTTAAATTTCATTATAAGGCAATTTTCAATTAATTATTTGTTTCAATTAATTTTATAAATAACATATTTCATTGAACTTTAAATAATCAAATAACATACTGCTATCTACTGTTGATTCTTTTTTAAAAATTCTTTTCATTCTGATACGAAAAATAAATAATTTTTAAGATAATCTTATCATTTTAATATTGTTTTTATCAATTAAATTTGGAATTAAAATAAAAACACATAATTTTAAAACGATATCATTGAAATAATTCCTTTTGTTTTATGAATTAATGGTTAGTTTATACTTAAAAATAAAAATGGTCTGTTTATGGATATCTTTTTTTAATGAAAAAAAAAAGAAAGTTTATCATTTAAATATCCGCAGTCTTTTATGAATTATTGCCATTTTGCATTTTAAAAAAATTATCTTTTCGTGTATAACGTTCTTGTAATGAACAACGATTACTTTTAAATTCATATTTTTATATACTAATAACAAATGGAAAATATTAAACTAAACGCATTAATTCACAAATCGTTTACTGGGTCCTGAATTATAATTATTTGTTAGCCACAGAATCGTCCGATAAAATTTCTTTACTGTGTCTTTAATTTGTGATCTTTGATCCATTCTACACGTAGGTTTAGACATAATAAAATAAAAAAATATTTATAAATAAATAAGATAATCGATCAATTGAAAAAAGTGTATTTTAAAATTTAAAGATGGAGGCGTTTTTCAACAATGTTTCACAACTTTGCGCCTTCATTTATTATTATACATTGCATTAGATTCTCGTTGAATAAAAGAAGATGTAAAATTTTCATTTTATTAATTTTGCTTCATAACTTTCATCAGAAATGCAAGCTAATTCGTTGATAGAAATGGACTTTTTTTTGGATACAGTACAAAGTCTCAAAAGATGCTTTTGACGATTGTAGGAATCTAAACGTTAAAAAACTCAAATATGAATAAAATATATGTATGAATAAATAAAATACAAAAACAAACAAATAAATGTGTATGAAAGACTTACTTTTTAAAATTTTAAAATATTACGAGATTTATGTGGTATGATGAAATGTATAGTGGGCATGGAAGAAGTTTACTTCTTTAGGTGTGTGTGCGGCTGAATACATTTATTTACTATGAATAAAATAGTAATAATAATTTTGATATTCTATTATTTACAAAAATAAAAGGGTTAGCGTGAAGAAAAATTAATTTAAGCTAAAACAGCCTCAATTCTTCAACAACTTCGGCTAGCATCTTTTCCACGAAATCAATTTTTGTGGGCATTGTTGTATGAAAAATACCGAAAACGGTGAGAGGAAAATAACATTTTTCTTCCAACAAGACAGTTCTAACAATATAGAAGTAAATCTTGAAAGTGGTCACGCTCCTTTTCCATTTATGCAACACAAAGAAAAACAAGATATTGAGTCGATAAAAGACCGAGAATAAAGACTACTATAGTTAGATCTTTCTTTTTCTAGATTAAGAAAAAGAAATAGGAAAACTAATTCCTCGCAATATTTTATGTCAATATTTTATTCTGGTCTACAGAAACACCGTTTGAAAAACAAAACTAATATAGAAGAAAGAATGATTTATTTTATGTTATATTACTTTAATTTCACCGTATGGACTTATGATGTTCGTGTACTCTAACTGATGTGTTGTAATTTTCAAGATCCTTATTGTAAGAGTTCACGAATGCAAAAGGAAGATATTTTGTTATTCTGCATTATACATGACTCAATTGGATGATACAATTTTTTAATAATTATTTTACACTAATAATATAGAAGAAAGAATGATTTATTTTATGTTATATTACTTTAATTTCACCGTATGGACTTATGATGTTCGTGTACTCTAACTGATGTGTTGTAATTTTCAAGATCCTTATTGTAAGAGTTCACGAATTCAAAAGGAAGATATTTTGTTATTCTGCATTATACATGACTCAATTGGATGATACAATTTTTTAATAATTATTTTACACTAATAATACAAAAAAAACCTTTGTTCCTTAACATTTCCAATTGGGGAAATATAATCAGTGTAAGTTGATTACCTGTCCATCTAGCCTCATGTGCTTCTTATTGCCTTATATTCACCATTTATATGCTTTAATTAATTATTTAAAACTTACTTAATCAACTTAACACAAAAACTTTTTCATACATGTTTATTGTCGCATATACCAACAGATATTTTAACTATCTCATCTTTGGAAGCTCTCTTTTCTTGACACTATTTTTGAAAATTAAGTTTCATTTTCAAATGATTTACTTGTCAGAACATTATATTATCCTTTCAGACATTATAACATTAGAAGTTAGCAATTCCTTTAAACTACTAATTTCTTGTTAAACTTGACCAAGATTCTATATTTATTCAAAACAGTTACTGTTGAAATGTTTGTATTTTAAAGACGCGCTTATTAAGAAATGAATTATTTTCGCATAAATTTTTGTTTCATACTTATGATATGCTTCAGCCTCAAATAAGCACATGATAAAGCAGAAATTTTAAATAGGCATGCTTTCCACAATAAAAGTTTAACTCAATCAAAACGAAAGACCCTACATTCTCGTTCTACTAAACAATGTTAAGGGCCCGAGACACTTGGATATTACTGCGGAATTTCTTCCTCTTTCATTAAGTGTGATTAACGGAATACCTGAAACGGTACTTTATTCGTTAGATATGCTGGCTGGGTAGACAGGAGGTAGACAGATGGGTAGACAGGAAGGTTTTCTGAGAAATCTCAAAATATGCCCAGCTTCATTTACTTATTAATAAGCAGTTTAGAGATTTCTTTTATATATCAACGCTTTATGAACAGTCGTTGAGGTTTCTAGGGCGTGGGTACAAACATTTCTTTTTCAAAACAAAACTCAGATTTTCCAGGTTTCTGAGGTATATTATTTCAAATAATCAAAAAATAATAGAACTTAAGTATAGGATTCTGAGGAAATAAGCTAATAGCCATATATGTCAATGATGTGCATATTTGGGCAAATTTTCTGTGGATAAATTACTTAAACAATTATTAAATATGTACTATGAATTTCAGTGGATATCAAATTAATTCACTGTGAGAATTTCATAGAGTGAATTCATTTATAAATCGATTCATTGATTCGCTGTGAATTAATGCGTTGATAACCAAAATATTCATAATTTGAAGTATTTCTTATTTTTACTGAAATGCTCTCTATGATTTCACAAAAATTAAAACATATAAAATTGAGATAATTCCTCTCATGGACGAAATAGAGATATGTTATTGTTTCTTATGGCACTTGTCATGGAAAACGCGCCGAAGTAGACAGCGATTTAAACCTAATCAGCATCACTTGTTTTTGTAGTAGCACCAACTAGGGCCAAGAGAACGACTATGAAACAGAGATATAATCTACATATCAAATTGAATCAATTCACGTAACGTCACACTCATAAAGCGAACTCAGAGTGTTGTTTAAAATTAAAATATACATATAACGTCCAATGCTGTTTCCTGCAGCAAATCTCTCAGAAGACCAAAAATTAAAAGGGAGACGTGCATTTCATGTATATCATGTGAACAACAATTACTTCCATTGAGAGTGGACAAACTCTAATTTATGAGTATTGATTCGGCCAGAAGCTCAAAAAGTCAATGAGCTAGCTATTAAATTTAGAATAAAGCTCAGCTATTGAATCTATCGAAATGCAGAAATAGCATTTATAGTTCTCAAGAATGGATACAGCCGTGTCGGGGATTTGACTGCATAGGACGGTTCAATTCCATCTCATACATCTGGTCGAACTCTCTACTAGAATTGATCTAAAGGTTCCACGCTCACTTACATTTCTCATCACTGTTCATGCTCCTTCGAACACTTAAATGAGATCACTTACCAGATGCGATCATCTGAACTTCATTATCTACCTGCCTATCTTCGTTTTTCAAACATGTTTCTAAATTCATAGAAACTTGAATTACGGTATTTCTGAACACCAAGTAATAACAATATATGTTCATTCATTTTACAGCTATGTCCACTATCACATTTCTAACATCGTCTAATATGCAATATTTCTCAACTTTTAACTTTACTTCATGACTCTCTTCTGAGTATTTTTGTAGGATCGAGAAAGCTTCAAGGTTTATCTTTTTGTAATTACCTGTTTTCTATATCACTTTAATTTTATTTACCTTCCATTCCAAAACAATACAAAGAACTTCGATAATATCATTAGAATTCAGTGAACGTGTCGGTATCCCTTTCCAATAACCTACATTGTCAGATTTAACGCGCAGAAATCCATCTCTTATTGAATCTAAACTAGTTCGAGTTCAGTATCCAAATTGACTATTGGTTCAGGAATAATTGGAAATATTTCAGAAGTCCTGGCCTTAGCATCAGACCGCAGCAGATACATGCTTTAACAAAATGGATAAGGATATATTCACGCCAGTGTGATTTTCGCAGAATTGGATGGCAGTAACAAGTCGATCGTGTTCACAGCTAGTCTGAGTTGGCGGACAGATGTGCATATTTAATTGGTTTCGATTTTGAATAATTTCGTTCGCGGAAAACATAGACGTCGCATCGACAATAGCAATGGAACAGTTGGAAAATCTATACTATTTGACGTTAATAGTGACTCAAAGAGCAAGGCTAACTCGAAATCGTAAACATAAGAAATGAATTCACCTTTTTTCTTTAATATCCTTTATACATAACCTATTTAAGTGACAAAATGAAACTACTATAAAATTTATAGGTTGATAATGTAGAGCAAAATGAAATACATTCAATAAAATATGTGATAAATTTTATTTTTAAATACTTGTTCAGGCGATTTTTTTTTTCTGGGACTTATTTGAATTGAGATTCCAATGATTTTGGTGTTATTTAAAATGTTAAAAATTAAAAGGCAATTATAGAAACACTTGCAAAATATTGTTCTTTCCTTCCCAATTTGATTAGCAAAATGTTACATTAGTATAAAAAAATAATAAACTCAACTACTGTAGTCATGCAACAGTTGACGTAATCAGACGCTACAACTTTTCACCAATCAAGAGCAACCATAACAAGCGTACCGAATGACAAAGTTGCTGACGTAGAAGAATAACTTAATAAAAAATAAAAAAAAATAAAAACTGTATGAGTTGAAAGACATTCAAACTTTTTAGTCTTTACATACATTTAAGAAATTATTTTAAATCTTACACGTAAATGTTTTTATGAGCAATTTATGCTATTCTGTTTACTTCCATATTATTTAGTGTTTGTGTGAGTGGCAGCATGTATATTATTTGATAAGAGAAGTTTTTATTCTTTAAAATGTTTTTATTGTGTTAAATTACATATTTATTTATCCTATAATATGTTTCATTTTATTATTCATACATAATTATATTTATAAGTAATAGAATTATAAATGTAAATATAATAATAGTTTTTTTCAATGAAACTACATGGTTAAACAAGATTTCTACAAGCTCTAATTATTAAACTATATTAACTAAAATTGTAGAAAATTTAATTAAGATTAAAATACATTAAATATGTGTTGCCCCCTTTTTTCAACAATTGTTGTGCAAACCTGTCGAAAATAAAGGAATACCTGAAACTAGTTTAATGGGTACTTTTGTACTTGAAATATAATAAAGCTTAAATAAATTAAATCAACTTTCTATAAAGAACTTACATTCGATAATTTTTATCAAAACTTAAGTCAAAAGTTAGAGGCTTCCTCAAAAAGAAAAATTTTAAAAACAGCTAAACGCGATACCGACTTTGCAAAATGAAACGAAGGAGTTATTTCGAGATGAAAAATACTATCCTTCCAAAAATTATGCGATTTGATCCATAAAATCTCGCATGTGAAAAGGAAAAACTTGATCATCTTAAGATAGTGGTGGGGAAAGGGATGAGATATTCTTTATTGTCATCACATCTTCGTAAAAAGTAAAAAGTATCAGAAAATCGATTAATCTCAATAGAGTGCAAGGAAATGTAATGCTCCAACGAATAGTTTCCATTCCTATTGATTGCTTTTTCCAAAGAGTGTGACAAGTATTTAGGAAAAAGTGTTATTTCTGTCTTTAATCAGTAAGGGATACAGCACTCATCTGATTGGCGGAAATATTTCCACTTTATTGGCAATCTAAAGGAATCTGTTTTAAAAGAATAAGGTTACTTACTTTTTGCACTTTTATGTGTATAATAAGCAAAGTAAGCATATTCTGAAAATACTTTCCAGTAATACACTAGAGTTCTGACCATTTTTCAGGAAAAAAGTAAAGATTTTTTTTAATGATTTCTAAGTCAATGTCAGATTTCTGACTAGACGGCTGGCCTGAAACTAGAGGGAAAGGAGTGTATGCATGTTGATTAAAAGGCTGTCATTAACCTATTTCTTAGATAAATACATTTGTTGGAAATACAAATTCTGCGAATGAAAACATAATAAATAATAAAATCGTATTAACTCTTTTTCAAATATAATTGATCAAGCTCCTATCTCTCATAATTATTATATCATATATAACATCCTTATCACTGGCCATCTACTTAAATACTATTTTGTAAAAATATGGATGGCACTCAGTCATGGGTCATAATAAATAAATAAAAATAAATACATAGAGCCAGTTAGGATAAATGGGAACGAATTTTGCCTACTTCGTCATTTCTTACGATCTCAAAGTTTTTTCGAAAAAAAAAGTAAGGCTATAATTTTTGAAAAATAGAAAAATAAGGCTATATTTTTTGCAAAATAGAAAAATAAGGCTATAATTTTTGTGAATGCATTATTATGAAATGGAGAATTCTTTAATCAATGAGTTTTTCTCTAAATTAATTTATTGATCAAAAAATTTTAGAACAACTTTCATAATTACCCAATATGCTCTTAATTACTCCCAAAAATACGGTATAATTGGAAACACGTATTTTAGTTTCATTCTCAGTAACAAGCTGGTTTAAAGGGAATTATCTGTAATGGTTAGAAACTACTGATTAAAGAATCAGAATTTATTTTATCCTCCTTCCCCAAAACTCAAAACTATTGTTGTTGTTTTAATGTTTTAACAATAAAAGTATATTCTGTTTTATAGACTATCACGAAAAAACTGACATAAGCATTTAATGCCTTAAATTTGCAGTAATGCATAATTTTTTATTTCCAATTTTGCCTAGAAAAATTAGGAAATGAAAGCTTTTAAAAAGAAAAATTATTGATATTTACGAGACAAGAAGGAAAGATATAGGATTTAGAAAATTAGTATAAAAGGAATAAAGGGCTACTTATTTTTTTAAGAACTCTCAAATAGAAAGTTTAATTTCTAATTCAAGTAATTTCTCTCTGATATTCACGCTGTCTACTACTAAAAATCTACTCGGTGATAGGATCTAGAAATATAATTTTTATCTAACATTCGACAATCATTAACTACCGATTACAGATCACCAAAGAAAATCTTGAATCAGGTGCTCTTCAAATCTGTCACATTCATGTGGGCACAATCAACTGCATCAGTCCTTCAGACGATTGAGCAAAAGTCATATATTCTGATACCGTCAACGCAATACGTCAGTTTATACGTATTTACCTAAAAATTAATGATTTTGGGTTCAAGATGTTACTTTCTCAATTCCCACAACCTTCATTTATTTACGAAAAGAGTCCAAATCATCATATTCAGAAACCACTTCCAGCATCAGATTTTTTTTCATTTCCTCAAAATTAGTTTCCTTTCACACTTGACATCAATTAGTATTAAATTATTATCAATAAAAAGTTTTCATACAGGAAAAGTATGAAACATAACCTATATCACAAGATAGATTTTTAAGAAATGTCAGTTGTTGATTTGGTATACTATAATAAACATTAGCGGGATGACCCACTATCATGTTCATGGGCGGATATCCTTTTCTAAAATAACAAATTACTCGAAATGCAATAAAAAATATAGGTTTTTTACTAACCAACTTGAATGTTGCTAAAATAAATCTTATTAAACATTTGCTTAAGTTGAGAAACTAAACTGACCAGCTTATTAAACTCAAATCCTTCATATCATAAAACGCACAGAGCATTAAAACGCTACAGCATTCACAGAATTATCATGTTACACTGTTATGTAATGTACCGTAATCACTTACTAATAATCAAGATATAGGATATAGAGACAACTAATATTTAGAAACTATATACAAATTAATGCAGACCGACATATATGCAATTTGATATCAAAATGTTTCTTTAGTTATATTCTTTTTAAATACATATATTCATTAGTTCCCATACTATCAGAGAAGTATGCAATTAATAACATTATATAATATTTCTATGATTCTAAAGGCTTTGTGTAAATTCTTTGGGTAGACCAAACTTGTTTCCAATAAAGTCAAGAACCTCTTATGAACAATCTTGAGACTTAGGAAAGTCTCAGATAACTCAGATATGAAAATTGTGCTGACATTTTATATTGAAGATAAAAGAGAACATTTAACATAATGCTATTAATTTCATCTATTAAGTACATTTACATAAAGACGAGCTTCTAAAGAATATTGTATAAATATTCTTTGACCTAAAAATGTATTGAATTACTAAGTATTTATCATATCTGCTATAATACACGGATGAATTGTTTCCATTTTTAATATGATAAGGATAAATATAAAAATGGCTCATAAAATTCAATTCACTCCCAGAAAAAGAAAGGTTTATATATATTGTAAGTATTGTACTTGACTAACAAAACAGCATTGACAGTTTTTACGTATATGTGCGCTTGTAATCACACGCTTTTATTTAATTTGATTTGTTTCGTATTCATGAAGATGGAACTTTACAATCGATTTTTCACACATCTTTTGATATTTAGAGTTTTGAAATTTTGTACGAGCGTGCTTTCGATGACAAATAATTGCTATGCATCATTAAAAAGAATATAGAAATGTACAAATTAATTGATTAATTTGAATGAATATTAGATTCATTTGAATAATGCTTTGAACAATAAATAAAAAAAAACCAAAAACCAAAAAAATTACTTTTAAGCCAATTAGTATAGGACTTTTGTTTCGTTTTTAACCGTTATTCTTATTGAACTTATTTATTCTTTTCATAGGAATATATTTATATTCAAGCAAGAGAATGCAAAATACTCAATTAAAAGAACTGCTTAAATAATCATCATGTATTAATAACATTCCTTTTTCAATATAACTTCGAATTTTAAACATAGCATGTAAAATATTCCTTCAAAATAATTTATATTTCATTAAATGAGATTCCAGACCTGTATGGGAATATTCTCACCTCTACTGGTTTTTATATTGACGTAATATACTGGCTTTTCAGCTCTGTTTCGTGGTATAGAAGAGATAAATCGATTCAGTCCAAATTAAATACATAAGAATTTACACATTTTTGATTTAAAAACCAACCACTAAATTTTTTCTATCTATATCATTCCAATTTTTAGTTATGCTCACAGACAAACAAAATTCCAAGAACGGTTTTTCTTTAACTCAAGCAATCTAAAGTATTCATCAAAATCACAAAAACATTTTTTTAAATAATTATACAGTTTTTTTCAAATAACTTTGCATTCCTAAGGACAGATTACACTACTTTGTTTCGTTAAAAATCAAATTGATAATTTTCTGAATTAAAAAAAATTGAAAAAAAAAAGAATAAACCAAAGAATATATTTTAGAAAAAACAAATATTTCTTGCATAATTACAAAAAGAGTTTTTAAACACTCACTGTCGTTTGAATTAGAAACCTTTGAGATTTGCATTTGAATGCGTGCTAGGGATGAAGTATGCAAAGTTTTTGTTATGATGGGGGTTACACGTGGTTAGAATGCTAGTATAAGTAAGGTGTAAGAGTCTTTTTCACGATGAATGAAGTAAAATGGGAAAAACGAGAGATATTTTACCATTTGAAAAAGGGCTTATTGCTGGTGCCCGTTTAGCAGGTTCCTTTATTTTGAAGACGGCAGATCTCATTGGGTTCTCAAAAGCAGCCAAATCAAAGGTTTTCAAAAGTTGGAATCAGAAACCACAGTCCTTCTCTAGAAGACGTAACTGCGAATTGAACACAGTTTCTCAAGAGCTTGATCGATGGCGTCTCCGACGCATTGTACGGCAGAACAAGGACTCTACTGTCATTCAACTGACACCAAGACACTTCCCAACAGATTTCAGCTCACAACATGCGCAGAGAATTGCATAGGATAGGAATGCATAGTCGAGTGCCTGTGAGAAAACCCCACTCATTTCTGCCCGACACGCAAAAATTCGTTTGCAGTAGTGTCAGAAAAGAAGACACTGAGCATCTCAGGATTGAAATAGGATAATGTGGTTGGATAAATCACGCTACATCTTATTTTGCATTGATGGAAAACGTCGAATTTCGCAAGAACTCCACGAAGCCATGAATCCATTTTGCCTTACTCGCACTGTTCAAGGATCTGGAGGGAGTATCATGATATGGAGCATGTTCTAATGGCATGGAAGTTGTGCCCTGGTGTTCCTCGAGGGTAAACAAACAGCAAACCTGGTGCTCCTTGAGGATAAACAAACAGCCATGCGATACCTCGATTTACTAGCAGATCAAGTGCACCCCTGAAATTAAGCACTTTTTATCCTGATGGCGAAGAATACTTCATGGACGATAATGCAACTATACATCATACCAGAAGTGCTCATTGTTTCGCTGAGCATCAGTCCGACTTCCAACACCTTCCCAGGCCACCGCATATCCCGGATCTTAACCCCATAGAAAATGTGTGGGATATGGTGGAAAGATGCATCCGGCAGTTCTCTCCTCTTCCATCTAATTTACAAGATCTAAAACACTGCATAGCCAATGATGGTATTCTCTGGATTTAAATGCACTCCAGAAGCTTGTAGACTCGATGATCAAACGAATCAAAACAGTTATTCGTGCAAAAGGTGATCCAATAAAATATTGATCTTGTGCTTCTAATTCATTGGCCAGTGAGCGTATAATATATTTAGAACTTCAATTTTCTAGAGTTAAATTTTTAATATAAGATAGAAAAATATTGATAGTCCATTAATGTAGTATAAATAAATTTTATAAAATCCAGGATATAAATTAAGATTTTCAACGCAAAAATTAATTTCTTTTCATGGCCACAAAATTCTAACTATTTTAGAGTTTATTGAGGATACAGGTTTAAAATCCATTGCTATTTTAACCAAATTCTCTAGAGTTTTTGAAATAACGCATATTCTCAACGTTGTAGTTGTGTCTACATCCACTTAATAAAATAATAAAAGTAAGTTTACCAACATCACAACGGTTCTTTGAAGGAGAACTCAATGAATTGAAACAAGAACTTGGTCGGTCAAAACAAAGCTCAGAAATTTCCTAATCTGGGCTTTAAAAAAACTACCTGAAGTCTGGTGTAAAAATATCAGCTTCCTGAAAGAGTAAAATTTTGCATATTTTAGTCGAAATAGATAGTTTGTGCATCTGAATGACACTCTGGGGCTTTTTTTCCATGTAGGAATAGAATACACACCAGCAGGGAAACTTATTACAAACAGAAATTCGAAATATGTGTTATGAATATAATTACTATTTTTCATTCTGCAAAACTCAAGAAATAATATCAAGATGTTAAACTGGTTACACAGAAGTTGTGCTATCAGAAAAGCCTGTGAATTATTTAAGTTGATACAAAGATGGATCGCTTATTACTAAAGCAGCAAAGGTAATACATAAAGTAAACCTATTTATATAGCTAGTGAAACAGTAGAATAAAAGGAAATATGCAGAATTGTCTCTCAGAGAAGTACTTAATGTAATTACAGCGAATCATCATTAAATTTTATTCTTTAACTTTCATTTGATTCAGATTTCATGAAATTTCCATACTAATAAATCTTTTGATTTATATATTGTTTACTGTTTAGGATAAAGTTTCCTTAATATGTAAATTTAATTTTATTATTGATTCACAATCGAAAAAATTTCAATAAGAATTGACAACTGGGCGCATAGTAGTATTTAAATTTAATCTTCCTTTTATCTTAAAAATTAGAGCAAATCTCAAAAATAATTCAAGATTCCAAATTACCATCATGAAATTACTTTAAAATCACCGAAATACACTCTGTAACAAAAAAATCGTCGCACTAAGAAAGAGTTGTCCGATTGAGACGAAAATTGGTGGATAGAAAGACAACGTATATAAATGATTAAAATCTCAGAACAATTAAATAATTTATTTCAGAGTTACAGTAACAAAGTCAATAAGATGTTGACCCGACTCTAGCCTGGCTACAAACTGCCACACGGCGTGGCATAGACCGATAAAGCTTCCGGATTGTCTCCTGCGGTATTTCCTGCCAAATTCGCTCCAACTGTCGAACAAGGTTATCAAAAATCCGTGGCAGATGCAATCGCCTTCCCATCATAACCCAGACATGCTCGATGGGAGAGATATCTGGCAGGCAAAGGAAGTGCTTGACAAGCTTGCAGACAGTTCATGGCAACACATGCCGTATGTGGTGTGGCATTGTCCCGCTGAAAAACCAGCAGAGGGTACTGCAAAAGGAACGGTGGTAAAATAGGTCTTAGGATGTCGTCAACGTACTGCTGTGCAGTAACTGTACCTCTAATGACGACCAAAGGGGTCCGGCTATCAAAGGAAATGACACCCCAAACCGTAATGCCTTGTTGAGGGCCGGTGTGGCGTGCAATAGTGAAAGCAGGACCCCCCCCCCCCCTATGCCCTGGGTGTCTCAAAATACGTCTTCGATTGTCGTCAGAACACAAGTGGAAGAGGGATTCGTCGCTAGACTATCGTCCGCAGTCGGCATCATTCCAACCTGATCGAGCCATGCACCACTGTAATCTGGCTCGGCAGTGTGCAGGCGTTAGTGGCAGGTGGCGTAACGGTCGGCATGAGCGTCGATTTCGCTGTCTCAACCGTTTGTGAAGGGTCGTGGTGGCCACTGGTGATTGGGGTGAACGTCTGATGGTTAATAGCAATGAAGAAGGCGCTGTGATAGCTGATCGAACAATTACTCTGTCCTCACGATCTGTTGTGGCCCTAGGTCGACTGCTACTATCCTGACGCGGAACTCTGCCATTTTCCACCCATCCTTGCCAGCATCTTCGAATCGCCGCATCGCTTCGTCTCAAATGACGAGCGATTCTCCGATTTGTCCAACCGGCCTCTTTCAATCCAATGATACGACCTCTGACAAACTTTGCCAGTTGCTTGTAATGAGCATGAACCCTGCAGCGAGGCATTTTTTAAGTTATTGAAAGGTAATATGAATCGCAATCAAACCCAAAGTTTTAATAACCTTTGAAGAACTGTCCCTTATATACATCTGCTCGATACGCAGTTCCGATGTGCTAGAGATCAAACAATTCATACACTGGACACAAAATTTAATCATTTGCATATCTGGCCAAAACACTCGTGCATACGAAATTTCAAAGCAATCAGTTGATTGCTTTTAGGTGCGTTAATGTTTTTTTTTTTGTTATAGAATGTACCAGTGGTAACAAATCAGTTATGAGAAGTGTTATTTATAAAAAACACATAACATCACTGAAGGTAGGGAAAACT
The DNA here is from genome assembly GCA_026289955.1 of Argiope argentata. NCBI lineage: Eukaryota > Metazoa > Arthropoda > Arachnida > Araneae > Araneidae > Argiope > Argiope argentata. The sequence goes on along the minus strand of JAOUZG010004146.1, from coordinate 2,432,812 downwards.
TTAATAAACATTTTCATATACACTCATACTACAAAACAGAAGTCTTTATAAAATGGACACGTAGTTTTAGAACAATTTCTATAAATCCTTTTTCGTCTACAGTAGGCATATCTAGTATAAAGTTGCAAATTCTCTAGACAAGCATTAAAAACACAACAAGAACTAGTTTCACCTGTTTAATGTATATAAAATTGTTAGGAATGGCAGGATATACATACAAGAGACCCATGAAAAACATTTATAATGTTCAAAACTAAATAAATAGTGTTGTTCAGACATACATAAAATTTATTGAACAATATGAAATTTGCTTTCATAACCACAGAAAAATTCGCACGCACTCATATCTACAACTAAAATATTTCATACTAAGGAATTACATACTCCTATAAAAATAATGCCAAATTTTTAAATGACTAATAAATTTTCTGATACTAAGACGTTATTGTTTCAAGGGGATGGAAATTCATTTCATATAATAAGGTTTAAATTTAATGAAATTCATTGAATAGTAATTATTTTGATGTATAAAATACTCACATATATGCTTAAATGAGATATTAATTATTTATCAGTAAGGAGTATAATGCATATTAAATACTCCTTACTGAATGTCATAATATAAATATTTTCAAAACAGTAAAATAAATTAATCTTTCTTTAATATTTAAGAATTTTTCCAGACATGAAAAAAAAATCTATATAGAAATTTCAAGGCTGAAATGACCGTCGATTTTTAAGATCAACAACAAAACATCGTACACCCCTATTAAAATAAATTTTTCAGCAAATAACTGTTTTTTTTAAAGCATTCTAAATAAATGTTAACAAAGTGCCTCCTGAATGTATATGCTGGTTTAAACAATGAAGGTAAAGATGTGATCTAAAAGAAATGTACTTTTTTCATAAAATTATACCTAAGTGAAGTTTTTTCTATTGCATAAGGAGGATACACATTTTTCTAATAAATAACGAACAAACGGCAAGAATTTTTAGAAAAAGTTAACAAAGTCTTTGTAACAAATAAAGTAATTAAATATAGACAACAGAAACAATAGAAAAACACAAAAATTGTCTACATAAAATAAACACTTCATAAGAAAAATTTACATCGTGAGGGATAACAAATGCAAAGATACAAACGAAAGAGAGAAAAAAAATTATCATTCTTAATTCCGGATTAATTTTATATTTACAATATAATAATAATAATAAATAAATAATATTTATAAAGTTGTGAAGATAACTTTTAAATACAAATTTTACTACCTTGAATGAATATTTCCCTGATTAACAACAATTTTTTGCATTTGTCATCAGATGCAATATTTTAGAAATAAATAAAAACAACAAAACTTGGAGCAGTCATGTAGAAATGCTACAAAAATGTAAACATCTGAGAAAAATATCATAAATTTAACTCATTAAATAACATTACAATATAAAGCAGCATGATAAATTTTAAATCAAGTCATTACTTTACAAGTGTCAAAAGATATTTATTGTCTCTATCAAAAAATAAAACAACATTGTAATTTTTAATATTTTTAAGATTAAAGGGGAACATCAATTTTATAATCTTCGTTTATCACACTTTCAACAAAGAAATCATTCAAAAGGAAAAAAAAATGAAAGTTTCATTTAAAAAAAATTTAATTTGCTTCTTTTTTTATGCAATATGTTTTCTTGCCTCACAGAAAGTTATTTACAAAAAATCATAACAGATAAATAGTTAAGCATCAAAATAAAATTTATCTATAGCAAGTGACTTAGTACAAATCATTGATTTGAAGAAACATACTTTGAAGCAACCATAAATATATTTAAAACGGGTTAATATAAATAATTCAACAAATAAAAAGATGATATAAATCAACAAAAAACAATGAAATTTGAACAGACAATAAAATCTACAAATGTACAATGAACATTTGATCATAAAATAAATAACTAAAGACTGTTTTATGTACAAATAAGATATCCAATTTACATAAATGTAAATAAATTCTATAGATGAATAAGATAAAAATCAGATCTCTTTCTCTCAAAACAATACCCAATATGAGAAAATGAATAATGAGTAACATAATATAATAAAAATCATATTATATATATATATATATATATATATATATATATATATATATATATAT